>JAVQKC010045379.1:0-11802 GCA_036025475.1 Philypnodon macrostomus
AATCTCTGCTTCAGATCGTACAAGTCACACAAAAACAAGGCTCCAGTCACAAATAACATCTAATTACTCACTACAGTATCTCAGGAGACTCTGACATAGATCCGTTTAGTATTCTTGTCTGTATAAACCAACACAGATGTGTTTAATGCTCCGTACAGATTGTGCCGATTGGTTATCCACCATGAAACTTCTAATGTGACCCCCTGGTGGCCCTGCCCTGGGACTACGTCATCAGGGCGTCACTTCCCAGAAAAGCAGGCTCCTGATTGGTTATCGCGACAAAAAATGTTGCCAAAGTTCAGATCTTTCAACTCAACAAATTTGCCCTCGTTCTCGTTGTGTGTTTCACCTTTTCACGTCGCCCTTTTCGTGTCTATTGCACCGCAGAATGACTTGTCGCCTTTACATAGACTTAACATTGAAATCAGTCGCTCTTGACGCGTCTGGTGTGAATGCAACTTTAGTATAGGCTCTCTCCAGGTATTCCACATCTGTCAGTTTATATTTGTCTACCCTTGACTAACTGATCACTGTAATGGCTAGCAATAGCACAGCAATAATGACCTGCCAGGAGGTAACATGACATGATACAGTCAAAATCTCTGGTTCGAGCTCTTCTGGTTCGTGAATTGAATTGTTTTGCATCTGCTTAACCTACGGCACCACTTTGCCTGTGGCTATATTAAACTATGCCGAAAGCTGTAATGTTTTAGTTCCTACAGGCTGTCACTGTCTATGCTTTCTTCGTTATCAGCGTTATTGCTGACCATTTTTGGAGTCTCAAACATTGAATCAGTGCAGACCTGTCTCAATAGTGGCTCTGTCATTGTACATACATGAATGAGATCTAATCCAGAGTGACAGCATATTCACTTCAGCTGTGGACCTATCAGCTGACTCGTCATGAGCAATCACTTTCACTGTTATTCATTTAGCCATTTAATATAATATGTAAATATGGTGTCAATGCTACACTGTGCTTAGCTGTTCCCAAATTGTGGGCTAGGACTAAGGGTGTGTGATATGGATATATATTATGAAGTTGAAGTTGATTTGCTAAGATGATTGAATTGTGCAGTGCATTCATTTGCTCATTTTTACTCATTTTTTGAAGACAGTGAAAACAGTAGTCTGTGTAAGAATAAAATAATAAAATAGAAATCTTTATCTTGGCTTCATAAAATATATGTTTACCTTTTTCACACAACAAATAATACTACAATATCTGGAACTGAAAGGGAGAAAATTTGGATGGGAGCTAAAATCAAGCCTTGTGGGACACCAAGAAGGCCATAAGACATACAGTACAGTGTTTTGTTTAGGACAGTAGCAACATGTCTTTTGAGACGTTGACTGATAACCTAAAATAGTGGTGCTCTGTGTGGTCCAGACATGGGTTGAGGGGGTGTATAGATCTCCATAGTTGTGGAAGGGCTGTTGTGTAAAGCTGATTCACACTACCCACACCTCGCCTGTATGTGGGTGACAGCATAATGAGGGCAGCTTCACAGGGGGGTGGGCCAGTTTGGGAGCTCTGAAGAAAACTGCAGTTTAGGATTTCTTTGTACACATGCTTGTATTTGCCTACTCTGAATACTATCTTTTAAATCAAAAAGCATTTAGTTTAAAGGTATTTTTTTGGGGTGAGTTCTTACAGGCTTCTTTTAGAGTTGTGGAATAGCAATGGCAGCCCAAAGGGACATGGTGTTATGAATGTAATTAGTTTGATTGTCTTAACATTAAAAAAGGAAACAGAAAGAGACGTTTTTATGATTTTCTTCATTTCTCTCCCAGTTTGGTCTAATCAGGAAACCATTTTTGCCTAACTGATTTAACGTTGTTTGAATTGCTAGAAAGTGTAGGCCTATATGTGTTAGCTTTATTTAGCTACCAATTCTGGGTGTAGCTAGGCTAAGTCTGTAAGGTTGCTATGCTTTACTATACTACATAACATTACACAAATGCTCTATTAGCATACGCTGAAGAATACATAGCTCCTCTTAATGTACATACTGAATTATTTATTCCAATCAATATAAACTATCAGTAACTTTCCATTGCTCTTTCAATTCTCTCTTTGCATCCCACCCACTTTCTGCACAGTCGCACCAATGCACGCCAGGTGTCAGAATAAAAGAATCAACAAAACTACTTTCTAATCCCTATCAAGTCAGCACATTCTGGATGTAGGGGCCTCTAGGGGCCATGGAGACAATTAGTCCAGTCTTGAAACAGTGTGTATTGATTTTCCATCTAAATCCGGGCTCTTTTTGAACACTTTATAATGAATATGCTATTGCACCAGAGGATTGAGATGTAGGCATTTTCAGCACAGCCAAGTTTGTGTTTGTTTCCTGCGACCTGCTTATTTATTTAAGAGACCATTAGTCAGCAGAACAAAGCATAGTGAGGTAGTAAAAAGCCATTAAAGGAAAGGAGAAAGCTTTTGTGTTTGATGGAGCCACTCAAAGTCACTGGATATTAATTATTGACATCCTTATATGATAGTAGATGTGTTGGAATGACAGTCTATGAGAACAAATTTATATCTTGTGGATACTTGAATCTTTGGTACCATGTTGACAATTATAGTTAATTAAGGGGTACTGTGCTTTGTTAAATGAAGTTATGCATATAGTTTTCACTGTGTTTTTTTCAGACATGTTTTGTTTGTTAGCTACTTTCCAGTCAGTCCAATGGTTGTATTATAAGACCAGGGTGGGAAAAAGCTTGATGACAAAAAATAACTTGCTCTATATGGGCCGCAGACATGGAAATGGTGGCCTCCATGAAGCGGAAGTAAAAATTTTGGAATCGTGCGTCATTTTATAATACACCAATGGTCAGTCCTGGCTTATCTTGGTTAGCGTGTGTGGCAACCGAAACTACTCTTGTGAGTTACATAGTGAGAGAGGGTGATACTAACAAGCACTCAGATGTTGGTGGGGAATGAAAGTGTGTAAGTTTCATAAAATAGCAAAAAATGTTTTATCTGACCCTGTTCTATGATGTAAAGGTAGGTCATCCCCTGGCCTCTACAGCAACATCAGAGTTTGTGGGTTACTACTTTGACCAATAGTAGCCGAGTTATACTTTAGTCCCTCCCCTGGCCTCTACTGACTACAGCAACCTACATCATAGAACAGAGTCAGGTAGTCTTTCTTTATTTTAGGAAACTTACAAAATACACCTTAAAGAGTTGATTTACAATCTAATACAAAACATACAAAAACGTACATACCTCAAAATGAAATAAAGCGAATTTTCAATGAATATAAAATCAAGATGGGAGGCAAATTGGACCCTTGGGGGACTCCAGGTTTAACAACGCCATACAATACAATGTGTTTTGCAGTACATTCAGCAATATGTGTTTTGAAGCTGTCCAAAACTGATATAGAATGTGATAGATAAAATAGTGATGGTCTTTTTTCAGCTATATCTCCCCAATGTGATACATAACTTTGACGCTAGGCCAGCAGTAATGGAAATCTATAGTCTGAACACGAGTGCCAGTCTTGTCGGCAGAAGGGCTGAGAAGACAGCTCTTGAAAGACTTGCTCTGGGCTGACTGATGAAAATCGTAGTTGTTTGACAATTATATAAATATCAACTTACCAAAAAAATCCATCTTGAGCTCCGGGCTGCTGTCTGAACTTTGTAACCTCTTTTAAAACATGGTGTATTGGCTTAAAGGGGTGGCGCCAATATTTGTAAAATACATTTTTTAAATTAATTTTAGAGGTACCGTAATCTTTTCAGTTGGTGAAAGTCAAGATAAATGCAGTTAGGAAACACAGACAGGAGCAATGATATGTAAGAATTATATATGAATAACTTATACAATTAATGTAAGTTTTAATTATATATATTTTTTATTTAACACATATACTCAGTGTAGTTTTATAATTTTCTGAATTCATGTAAAAAATTCTAATGAAAACTCAATGGGGAAAAAAACTATAAACGCTTTTTTATAGTAAATGTCAGTGTTAACTTTGCCTAACAAAATACTACTTAATGCTTCTCCAAAGTGAGGTTGTGTTGATTATATATTATGATCATAGATAGAAAAGACTGTAAACACTATCTAGCATGTTTCCTTTGCTTCTTTCTAATACAACCCCATATCTTGGTTTTCCTCTAGGACTACACATTGACCATGTACTTCCAGCAGTATTGGAGAGATAAGAGGCTGGCCTACGCAGGGATCCCTCTAAACCTCACCCTGGACAACAGAGTGGCCGACCAGCTTTGGGTCCCAGACACTTACTTCCTCAATGATAAGAAGTCCTTTGTACACGGTGTCACTGTTAAAAACCGCATGATCCGCTTGCACCCCGACGGGACGGTCTTATATGGCCTCAGGTAAGGACAGCGTGGCCACTGAGAGATATTTTTCAGGCTCTTTAAATCGATACAAAAAGTAAATGTCAGAGAAAATATGATGTTAGAAAGTTGTTATAGAACAAGCATAACCATAAAGAAATCACTTATAATTGACTATCTGATCCTGTTCTATGATGTAAAGTCAACACTATTGGTCAAAGTGGAAACCCATAAAGTCTGAGCTGCTCTTGCTGCTGTAGATGCCAGCGGAGGGACTAAAGTAAGAATAATAATCATGACAGATTACCTACTTTATATCATGGAACAGGGTCAGATAAAACTTTTTAAGGAAACTTATGGACTACACCTTTAATAATTTTTTGGAGAATTGGTGACTCTAAAAGAATCAATCTGAGAGGGACTGGTTGTCTGTCAGCATGTCTCTCTGTTTGCCTTGCGAATAACTAACTGGCAACTATCCAGGGGCTGAACTGTATCAATTTGGGTACTTCTATGATTAATATTAATTAAGTAATTAATGAATTACTGCCCAAAACTGTGAACACAATAACTTAAAAATACTTTGCCAGATCTTTTTCAACTTTTATAGACAGTTATATATATCATGAAGACACAGAACTGGTTTGAGTTTGTTACTTCTACGATTAATGACAATTAATTAATTAATTAACTAATGTTTTGAAGCACTTTAATTAATCCAATAATCCGGCTGAACATAAACGAAATCGCATAAATTTTGGCACATTGATCCGGGTCTATACTTAATGTACATGTCAACTAAAGAATGCCTCTATAGCGCCCCCATGTTTATGACCCCTATGGGACCCTGGACACACTTACTTTGGCAGAGAACAATGAAACTTGGTACAGTGATTCTCCAAAGTGTACCCAACATAAAATATTATTATGACCCCACCCTACAACAAACAGGAAGTCGGCCATTTTGGTTTGAAATTGAGAAGTCAGGTATATTTGACAGCCTCTAACGTGCACATACTTTGCCCGATTAGGCTCAAACCTGAAATACTTCATTACCCCCCGGCCCTGAACCCATCTGACCAATATGATGGCGGTTACCTCTATAGCGTCCCCTATAGACTGAAAGAAGAATGTAGTTTTAGGAAAATTTACAGAATTTCGCAAAAAACATCCTTCACAAACATCAAAAAACTCAAATAGACCCTTCTTCTAGGGGGCGGGGTCTATTAATTTGCTCGTTAACAATATAAAAACCCTTAGAAATCACACAATGTCTGATTAAGGTGCACGATGGTGCCATAGCAGTTGTGGCAGACGAATGGGGGCGTTTCGCCGATATACACCTTACTGTGGGGGACGACAGTGATGACCTAGTTACTGTTACCTGTTTCTATTTAAATACCACATGCTGTAATATCACTATGCCATGAACATTTTCCATTTTTCATAAATTTCACCTGAAGGTCCTTAACCTCACACAATGAATAACAGGCTATGTAACATTTGACAAAGAAATGACATATAGGCCTATGTCTGTTTTTACATTGGAACTTGAAGAGTATTATAGATTATAGTACTTTCCTTTAGCTTGGTTGAACTTCACTTTATATTCTAGTCATGTCTTGCCTCATCTCTTGGTATAGAAGAAACAAATAACTGAATCATTCATTCTCTGCCCAATAAAGACAATTATGTTGGAGATGCAGACGAGAAGGCTGGGCATTAAATTTGTCTTCATTATGGATTGTGGAGAATGAGAACGATTATTAACGAATATGTCTCAGACAAGGGAGAAGATACGAGGGTCAAACAAGTGTAAATGTAGATGACAAACATCACTTTACCCTCATTTAACCTGAAATTATCTGCAATTAACTGCTACAAACATGTTTGTGAAGTCTAAGTTATTGTACTAACAACTAATAGTCAGGTTTTCATTAGATCAGAATACATATGTGTATTTGGGAGATAATGAAATCACATTTTAAATATGTTGGATTGTGGCACCCAGCATAAAGAGACTAACCAGATTATCCAATGTGTAACTCTCAATGACGGGACAGAATGACAAATAAAAACAAAAAAACAAATAATATGTAATATGGTAAATAGCTACATTGTAATTCTGCAAAAGCACAGGGGAATGGGTTTAGGTTTTCCAGATGTCCCACTTTGTAGCGTTTTCAGCTCAAAACCAGCATCCCACAAGGCTGTGTCCCACATTTTGACTCATACATATCAGCACAAACATTTTATTTATCTATACAGTAATTTACTATTTTTGAATATGTACCTGAATAAATAAATAATAGTTATTTGTAGACATATTTATTACTTTTGTATAATGTCCCACAATGTCCATACTTTGTCCCACAGTTGCTCCAATATCACCCTAAATTTGGAGTTGGAGCAGGAATCAAACCACCAACCTTCTGGTTATTGGACAACTTCCAAGCGGTATGTCTAAAAAGTATGTATCCTTACAGTGGCTTCGATTGTGTATTTAATGTACTGTCTATTTTAAACTGAAGCAACCATTCTAAATGTGGACGTAACCTCTCGAGTTACCAGGAGATGGCACTGTAAGACGTGTGCGTGCCACAAATGAGGAAGAGGGTGGAGGAAGCTCCAGAAGGAGGTGTGTTTAATGGGTGTTTTTAGGCTTTGAGGAAACAGGACACAATTCATTTCTTAAGATTGCTTCAACATCCAGTTTGTCTTTCTCTAATCAACTCTTTTCTGTGAGTGTCTGATTATTGACAGCTGAGACTTCCACTGTCATTTCAATTGAGTTTGAATGAACGTTTAAGCTACAATATTCTTATGTTGGCTTTTTTTCATGTTTTACAGGTTTGGATTTTCCTTCAAAGTGCAGAGATGGAAGGCAGTAGCAGCAGCACAGCACAGAAGCTTTGTCAAAGTTGGACCCCACTATTGACCACACTTTGTGATGATCCCAGGGTAAAAAAATATATATTTTTTTGTTTTATGTATATTTTAAATTATTTTTTAATTACATTTTTAAAACTTGCTCAAAATGTTACATAAATACCCACCCTTCAAATTGTACGTCAAATTGCATCAAATTGTATTGTTGTATTTATTTTTTTTTTTTTTTTAAGGTGGCTCAACTTCTAAACACTAAGCCGGGAAAGTATCTCCAACAGCATCCCTTCCTTGGTCTGACTGTGCTGCTGTTCAGCGTTATGGCCGCGCTGCCTGCGGGGCTTTTTCTCATTTTCGCCCTTGTTACTCTGGTCATGTCAGTGGTGGGCTTTGTCTTTTTCGAGGGTACGTCACACTGATAACGTTATAATGTTTGTTATGACAAAAATCACACTAATTTGACTTTTTCCTGTCAGTTTTCTTGTTGTTTGTAGCAGGACTGGCTCTCCTCTTCACACTGTCAGGTCTTGCCTTCTTCGCCTTTGTGGTTTCATTCATCTTCAGTGCGTTTTATTTGACTTTCACCAACCTCAAGGGCTACTACTACCCATATTCAACAACGGTAATGAGCTGTATATATTAATCATTTGCTCTCTGGTCACTGAAGAAAGTATGTGTGTGTGTGTGTTTTTAATTACTAGCCATTAGGACTTTTCACTAGCCCAACTTTAGCTTGTTAGATAATTATCTCCATCCATCCATCTTCTTCTGCTTATTCGGGGCCGGGTCGCGGAGACAGCAGTCTAAGCAGGGATGCCCAGACTTCCCCCTCCCCAGAAACTTCCTCCAGCTCTTCCAGAGGAATCCCAAGGCGTTCCCAGGCCAGCCGAGAGACATGGTCCCTCCAGCGTGTCCTGGGTCTTCCCTCGGGCCTCCTTCTGGTGGGACCTGCCTGAAACAGGGCGTCCAGGGGGCATCCGAAACAGATGCCCGAGCCACCTCAGCTGACTCCTCTCGATGTGGAGGAGTAGCGGCTCTACTCAGAGTTCCTCCCGAGTGACTGAGCTCCTCACCCTATCTCTACGGGAGCGCCCAGCCACCCGTCAGAGAAAACTCATTTCGGCCGTTTGCATCTGAGATCTCGTCCTTTCGTTCATGACCCAAAGCTCATGACCATAGGTGAGAGTCAGAACGTAGATTGACCGGTAAATCGAGATAAGATCGTATAATACTGTATAACTTAATTCATGTGGTCTAAGTAAACATTCATTAATCTGCTGTTATGGGCTTATCCCAGCAATAAGACAAAATAACTAGTTATGTCTTTGGACATTGGATGAAGCCAGAGAAACCACTGTAATAGACTCCAAAAAGGGTCATTTATCCCCAAAGTCATTAGCATGCTTTCCAGTACTGTCCTTTCTCAGACAAATGGATTTTGTGTATTTTCTGTTCTATGAAGACAGTGAAAAAAATCTCTGCTGCTCAGCATAACATTATTAGTTGGAAATAGCAGTGAAGGTCGGGGAGGGAAAAAACTCCAGGAAGAATCCACTGCAAGATGGGGAGGACATGCAGACTTCGCACAGAGGGATTGAGTGCCATCTTTTGTTGGTATGAGGTTATGAACACAGACAGCAGAATATAAATTCATAATACAAGTCTGACCACAAAGAAAGTTCCTCTAAGCACTGCCTTTAAAAACTTTGCACGCTTATTTAGGGCTTTGTAGAAGTTCAGCCTGGTGCCAAATAGTTTGTCATTTGCCTGCTGTCTACTCAAGGCTGGGTCCTGTTCTTTACCCTGAACTCTTGAGTAGTGCTCATGATAGGCCGATAAGTAAAATAGAGGTCTAGTCATCACCTCTAACCCTTCAGCCTTTAATGGGACAGTAAAAGTGTAATGGAGACATTAAAAGACACCCACATCGATGCTCTGTTCTTTTGCTGACTTCATGATTTGCTGGACAATAGGAATCATGACTGAAATAGAAGATAGTGGAGCTAGCGAGAGTCTTCATTTTCTCTATAGCTGCAGAGCGGTAATTAAAAGAGACTGATCTAATTAAAAAAGAGTGCTGGGACTCGGTCTAATGTCTGTCTAGTGATTCAGACTGGAAGACTGACTCTAGTTCACTGATTAAAGGGACCATGTTATGCCTATTTTCTAGCTATTTGAAATGGCTTTTTTCACGCCTAGATTAGCATTTACTTTTTATTATTTAAAAAAAAAATGCTACATGTACTGATATTGTCTTCTTGCTGTGTGGGAGCTTTTGCATTTTCTCTGCTGAAAAAGCTCAGACACTGTATGCTGCATATCTCATTAAGACCCTCAACGCTTCAGCTGGCCACGCCCAGTTCATCACTACAGACAATGTAAATAATTGAAAATAGGAGTAACTCTAGGCATGTTTTTATTGAGTTGGACTAACAGGGCCCTCAACAGATCACATTAGCATTTTTTTCACATTGTCTGTTCATTCAAACTCCTACACACTAATCACAGCTGAGTGTCACAATCATAATGTACAAACCTTTCAGCATTTCAGCAGGACATCAGTGGCATTGGGTTTATGGGCTTTTCCTGATTTAACCATGATTTCTCTTTTAATAATCTAATCCCGTCAATGTTTTTATACAGTCAGTCAGAGAGATGAAACACATGCAATTTTCTAACATATTTGACAGTGATACGGTTACATATAGAGCTGCCATTTTACATGTGTATTTTTGTTTATTTTTATGAACACAAAATTACCTTGCTTTAGTATTTAAAAAGTACAGAAGGTTCTCTATTTATAGGCTGGTCACAAAAATGCACAGTAAGTAAAAAGTGAAGTGATGACTTTAGAAAAAGTATTTTTCGGCTTACTGTATATATAGCTACATTACCGTAAATGAGACACATTTTATGAGGCTATTCCTGTTTTTTTGGTTATACTGTTTTAGCAGAGGTGGGTCGAGTAGCCAATAATTCTACTCAAGTAAGAGTATTATTACTTCAAAATAATGTTACTCAAGTAAAAGTAAAATAGTACTCATTCACATAATTACTCAAGTAAGATTAGAAAGGCACTGATGAAAAAAATGTAATGTCAGATTATTTGTTTAATTTTGTTGTAACTGGGCAGAAAAACTTTTCAAAAACTTAAAAAAAAATATATATTGAGCATTTGTGTTTTGGGACTCTGATAATCATGTAATAGTGTGAAAGATTTAGAAGATGGTGCTAAAATTTGTGAAGGTTGAAGAAATTGAGCATAGATATAAAACTCCTGATGGTCCCAGAGGGAGCTTTGAATGTCATTGTTTAAATGATAAATAATAAAAGAACTCAACTTAAAACATTGTATAGGTCAGTGGGGGCATTAAAAATGTCCTGGTAGGAATATGAAGGTGTCCTACTATGCCATATCCTCTGGTTTGAGAAACATGTAAAAGGGAAAATACATAGATCTAACTTGTTTTGTTTTTTGAGCTCATGGGTCGACAGAATAAGTGACAGCTGAAGTCATCCTGGGGTTGGTCGTTTCTCAAGGTTCATAGGAGTCTGCTGCAGGAGACATCATATAATGATCATAAATAGTTTTAAATCACTTGTTCTACTGCAAAGGTCAGCACATTACTCTGCTGCTGTGACAGGCTGCAGTGTCCAGCTTCAACCCTCTGTCTGTGCGTCTGTCTGTATACAGTATGTCTTATGTCTGTTTGTCTGTGTGGCTGGTGCACATCATCACTGTTGTCTCTGCTCTGTTATTTGGTGAGTAACAGTCTCTAAGATTGGTTGTGTAGTGTGGCTCCCTGAGCTGCTGTTGAGCAGCACTGCAGCACTGCGACAGCGCTCCCCTGGCCTCATAATGGCAATATCAGTCAGAGTTGATTCATTACGGCCAGACATCAGGGAGCAGTGGGCCAAACACACGAAATCCTGTGGTCTCAGGAACCTGTGAGTGCATATCTCAAACGACTTACGACTTATGATTCAGACTGTGACTAACAATTAAGCCTGAAAAGAAAACAAATAGGGTATTTTGTACAGACAAGTCTGTAAAAGGCCAGCATGTATAATCAACTTTCACCAGGTTTATACAGAAAAACTATATTTCTGTTATGTTTAAAGCACAGATGCTTTCACACTGATACATTCTGGGCCACTGTTTTAAAATAAAGGGCCAATAAACCAGAACAATGTTTGTCAGCATTTGACAGAAACAAAGACATTACAAATCTGTAATCATCTCCAATAGAAGCACAAGGCTTGTGCTGTACTTCTGCATAGCTCCAGATGTTACATACCTTTACTGAATATTTCTAGTGATGAGCATTTTTTTTGATACAACAAAAAATGATGCAACAGTGGCTTAGATGGTAGAGAAGGCTATTCACTGAAAGATTGGCAGTTCTTTGCTATACATGGTATTGTTGCCACTACTGTGTCAGTCTGCCCCAGGGTAACTGTGCCTGCAAAAGTACAGTGAAGAAAACAAGTATTTGAACACCTTGCTATTTTGCTATTTCTCCCACTTAGAAGTCATGAAGGGGTCTGAAATTTTCATCGTAGGTGCATGTCCACTGTGAGAGAGAT
>JAVQKC010045382.1:0-18456 GCA_036025475.1 Philypnodon macrostomus
ATTCCTTTTTGAGTTATCGCGTTCACAGCTAGGATCTGCGGACGCGGACGCGGACGCGGACGAACACCGACGTGATTCCATAATATCGGCGACACGCTGTTTTCGCCGATATAATTATACAGTAGGCTAAGTCAATCAATATTACAAGCCCATCTTTACATAAGGATTCAGGGTCAGCCATGTTTGGAGGTTTTTTTTGACTGAACAATAGCACATGGCTCAAGGATGGAGAACTTTATAGATACATATGGGTATTTTTTAATTAAACAACAAAAACTAGTTGAATTTAAAGGAAAAAAATAACCCAACTAAAATTCAATGTTAAAAGAAGACACGGGAGTTTATTTAAATCGAACCAGTTGTTTCTTGTGTAATTTCTGACCTTCAGATGGACGGAGAAACGCTACCAAAAACATTACCTCCTTAGTGAAGGCCACTCATGCGATGTTTTATCCACACTTACCATTTATTTCTGATTTAAATGAATTTTGATAGGGCTTGTTTGACCTCATCAGGGTACTCTGTGTAAATGAATTCCACAGCCTAAAATGCCACTTTGCTTCACGTGTTATCATCACGTTAATTACAATTCATTATTCCTATTGTACAATTTTTAACTGGTGACCTTTGACAACGTGTATACACTGATAAAAGTGTGTTTTGTATTTGCCTGCCACATAATATGAGTTTATGTTATCTGACTTTGTAAATGTCACTGACATAGTTTTAGTCTTTCCCACTCTGCTTTTGTCAAGTCAAGGATAAAATAGGCAAAATTATAATTTTTTTATTTAAGTTAATCCAAACAAATATGATCAGGGTTTAATTATTTACAGCTACACATAGTTATAAATAAGCTATTATTCAGATTAGATCCTTTTTTAAAATCAATACACTTATTAGTATTGTCATTATCAAGGTATCAAGTTGCATTGACCTTTGCTGACATTTATATGTTAATTAGCTTCTTTGTACACATTTCAAACATTGATCATTTTATTGTGATGTTTAACACAGATTTAAGTGAGGTCTATGAAGTTACCACATTGATGGACAACAATCATAATTAAACAATTAAACAATGTCATTTTCATTAGTTATGCCACCTTTGGTCTCCTTTTTGTCTCTGTAAAGGTCTCTGATTGTATCTTACTTTCAAATCTGTTATTCTTTGTGGGCCTACATGCGCAGTACTATGGCTCAAAACTCCTTTATATACCACACCTGGGTCATCATCCAGTCCCTTGTAAAAACAGAGACAAAGCTGATCAGAATAGCGCCTCCTCTGTTATATAACTAGATATTATGTGGAAAGCTGTAGTACTTGTGGTGTGTCTGCTGGTGGCTGGTGTTCAGCCCATGGAGGATCCAGCATATGGAGTGAAGCTTTGTGGCCGGGAGTTCATCCGAGCAGTTATCTTCACCTGCGGCGGTTCACGATGGAAGAGGTCGCTTAGGAGTACAGGTGGGACAGTAAAAAATATTAATATTTACAATCATTGAATATGTCACTGTCAACCAGACAACTATTTTAGGAATGACTTCATTAGCATAGTTGAAGTGCTAAGGTGAAGGTTTATTGAATATATTACAGAGAAATACTTATCAGGACACAGCAGTAGCAAACAGGATATGCGGCAAAAGCCATAATGTAAAAGTAATTATAATATAACATAATGTAACTATTTATGTACTCAAAAACTCAAATCAAACCCAACACTTTCTTGCATGTTGTGAGAACGTATATAGTAGCTTGATATAGATTTCAACATACAGAGATATTCTATATAATACATTATAGTATAAT
Organism: Philypnodon macrostomus; assembly: GCA_036025475.1. Lineage (NCBI taxonomy): Eukaryota > Metazoa > Chordata > Actinopteri > Gobiiformes > Eleotridae > Philypnodon > Philypnodon macrostomus. The sequence continues at coordinate 1,808 of JAVQKC010045382.1, forward strand.
ATCAGGACATCATCTCTATATTTAGCACAACAATATGCACCATCTTCTACTTTTATAAATGCAATGTTCAGAAAGCATGCCATTGTGCTTTATGTTGAGGTGGGTAGAGTTGAAAATTGTACTGAAGTAGACGTAAAAGTACTCTATGGATAAAAGATTATGTAACTGATTAAATGAAACTCGAAACTAATAGTCTTTATAACAGTGGTACTCAAACCATAGGGCAAATTCCACCTGCAGTCGGGTTAATTGGCATTAAAATCTGTGATTTTATCAAATGAAATTCATTTGAGAAACATAACTAGGAAAGTAGTTATTTTGTGTTTCACTTCTCAACTACTAGGCTCAGTATTTTTGCCCTGAATTTAGCCTGTCCCTGTGGGTAATCACACAAGCAAGAGTTCTTTCAAATGTGTGTTTGTTATGAGTACCATTGTTTTTTTTAATCACACTAGCATGATCAGTAAAACAGAACTGAGGTGATACTTAGTGACAATATAGTCTTTCATATATACTACTATGACATATTACAAATACAAATAATGCAATTATTAGATCACATGTGATTTTCACTAAAGCTCTCTTTGGCTGTTGCAGACATTTCAGATGATCCATTCAGCTCTCAACAGGATGATTCGACAGAGGGCTTGGGCCAAAACTCACCAGTGGAAACCATACTCCAAAGGAACAAAGACTCAGTCTTCACAAGAGACAGTAGAGACAGTAGAGTGTTTACCAGACAGGCTCGCTCATTCATCTCAGAGGAAATCCTCGAAGCCCTACGCAAGGCTGACCGCAAGGGCCGAGACTTGGTGGTGGGTCTGTCCAATGCCTGCTGCAAATGGGGCTGTAGCAAGAGTGAAATCAGCTCTCTTTGTTGAATGTCTGCTGCTCTTCAACTATACCACAGAAAATGACATCAGGCTAAACAATATCAACTGACAAATACCGTTTTTAATCACATATTTTAAGTACTAATCATTGTTATTTGACTGCTATAATTTTATAAATATTTGTAACGTGCATGTAAAGGGCTTTTGTGTGCTATTATCTGTATTTTGGCCATTGTAATAAATAATCTAAATGTATTTGGACTTGGCATAGCTGTTTTGTCTATATAAAGTTGCAATTTTATTTCTTCTCCTCTTCTTTCCTGGGTTAAAAAAATCATAGTGTGATGTGATTTGCATTTTGATTTGACATAGGTTTCGTACCAGATGCCCTCCTCAACTCAACCCTTTCCTTTTACAGAGGATACATTAGTTTTATATTCTAAACTAATCTTTATTAGTTTATTAAATTAAAATAAAGCTAGGCTATAGATATTACGTATTTGTACGGAAGCCCTAAGAGGATAAAATCCTAAAGTCAATATGTTATGGCCACTGGCTAGAGCTAAGGTGGACGGACAGTCAAAGCCAGGCATGAATCATTTATGGAGTCAGGTTTATTAAAAAATCTTCGTTAGCTTGACGCATGCGCGTCATTGGCTTTTCCAGTAATGGGCGAGGTGAATAACTGTACACCAGCCTCCTGTCGACCCAGAGCGTGTTTCACTTTTCTACACTCTGTGTCGACCACGGGTTTTAGGACATTTGAAGTTTAGCGACTTTAGCGAGCAACATACTTTTGAACCTGTAGTATGTGTAGTGTTATCGAGTCACTCCAGAATGACCGAGATCCACGTCGGTAATTGTAAGGTAAAAATTCGCTATGATTTGTTATTGTACACAGCCTTTATTTGACCACCAAACCATAATACAGTCAATGGACCTGACTAATATTTACTGCGTTTGACGTCATTGCCCGCCTCACGGGGCTCATGGAAACTTGGTGAAAAGTTCCTATTTTAACTAAGTAACTGAGTATTGTTAGAAGTACTATCTGTACTTGTCTGTATTCTTGTAGCCTATGCTTTGTGACAACTTGCAAATACTTGAACCACATGTTTAATGACTATATAGTAAAAATGTTCACTTGTGTATGCGTATCTGCTTCTATAGATTGTGGATGCCTTGATTAATAGGTAATGGAGACACTCACAACAAGATGGCTTGTGACCATTATGATGGCTGCCTTGTGTTTTTATTGCAATGGTATGTATACTGAGCACAGGTTGATACTTGCAAACAGCAGGAACTAATCTGAAAATTATGGATTTGGTAACCATACTTAATATAATTGAGTCATAATGGTGAAAATAATGAGCTGTTCAAAATAACTTATATTATGCCTACCATGCTAAAGAGGAAGCTGTCTCAAAAGAAGCTTGTATTTACTGAATTATGGCTCAAACTGAAGTCCTAGAAGGTGTTCACTTCCTGTTATTGTCACTTGCATTGCTCTTCTGCACAAAACTTTAGTCTGAGGAGTCTTTGAAGTGTTTATACAAAAAAGGTTAAACAGATTTAGTCGGAAGAACGGAAGTCAAAGGTGTTAACCAAATTGTACGTGTTCAAGTCTGTCTCACTTTGTCACGTTCCTAGTCCAATCTCAAACTTACTGTAAGAAGGGTATTCTATTTGTTTACAAGATTTGTTCAGTTGAAAAGGTTGAATTAACACAGTACAATAATAACAGTGTATAAAAGTAAGCCATTTTTTCAGGTTCTCTTGCACATCCCTCTCCTCCCGACTGTTATATTCCATGTGATGGCAAAGGCTGTGGTGATGACATCATCTGTACTTGGGATTCAAAGCATGACCCTAATAATAACATATCATACACTCTACACTGGTGAGTAGTAGAGTAGAAAGACATCCACTTCTGAAGCAAAATATGTTTTGAAGAGCAAATATAAGATCATATTATTATTCCTTTTTGAATGTTGTATTCTTTGTCTATTCTTCCTACTCAGGGGGGACCATGAGACAAAAGCAACGGGTAACAGTGCCATAATTCAGCGTCATCACTTTGCCAGCCGCACTGAACTAGAGGTCAGGGTTCAGGCTCGAAATCAGCATGGGGAGGTGAACATATCTAAACCAGCTGTCTTTAACACAGCACATATCTGTAAGTCCATTAGGCATTATGTTTCTGTTGATTTAGATGCAAACAGTACACTATAAATTGTATTGTGGCAAGCCTGAATTACTCTACATCACTTTTATCACCATTATTTGTCTCTTTTTAGTAAAGCCACCACCTCCAATTGTCACATCTACCTCACTTGAGCCTGTAGAACTTCACTGGATCTCTCCCTGTGACCAGTTGATGCTTGAAGCGGGACACTGTGAAGTCCGTCATCGCACTGAGGAAGAGCAAACATGGATTCAGGTGTGATTTTATATTAACAACAACAGCAAAAGTTAGTTTCATTTTATTAAGAGTTCATTCATTTACTTAGAGATGTGTCAAAATGAAAATCTTGTTTCTACTTTCAGCCAGAGGAAGGTGGCGTGTCTGGTAGCTATACTCTTGACAATCACCAGCCAAGCACAAGCTATTTATTCCAGGTCCGTTGTGCATGTGGCACAAGCTTGATGAGTAACTGGAGTGTAGTACATGCAATAAGGACTGAAGAGACAGGTGTGTCATTATAAACCATTTACCAATGCAAGAATAGTTACTGCAATTTATTTTGGTGTTACTGAAGCAAAGAACGTAATTAAGGGGCATTTTTTGGACGATTTATTATCCATTATTACTTTCTTCTGTAGCTTTACCATTTGCATATGTTTTTGTTTTTGTTTTTACAATCAAAATGTCCTACAGCTACTTACATTTCCTGTATGCAAACCAAAATATGAAGGTTTTGTGTCTTGTTTTTTAGCCCCTGATGGAAAATTGGATGTTTGGAGAGACTGTGGGATGTTGCTCACTAGCTCAGATTGTGTTTTTACTTGGAAGGTAGGTAGTGGAATTGTCAGTGAAGTAACTTATTATCTGATTGTGTAACACAGTCCTATAATATTTTTGCTCATATTTTGTAGAAGCTTCCAATGTCTCAAGCTCATGGACATATTTTAGGATATAACTTGAGGCTGTTTTATAAAAATGGCACAAGCGTTACAGCACCTGTGGGTGCCTTGGTATGTGGTGAAGTGCACTGTTACCTCAATTCTTCGCTGGATAAGGATGTGACATCAGTCAGTATATCAGCATACAATGCTCTTGGTGTCACAGCCCCTTCTCATTTAGACATAACAGCACCAGGTATAAGTGTTGATCTTTGGGTAGAGTGTCCCTGATACAACATAAAATGACTGAACTTTTTAATTTTTTTAGAAAAAATAACTAACCAAAAAGCTATTTACCTGGAAATGAACAAAAACCACCTCACTGTCTCCTGGGACATGCCATCTTGGATTACTGACAACATCAAAGAATATGTTGTGCAATCCAAAGAAGATGGATGTCCTTTGGGCCAAGGGTTGAACTGGGTTAGAGTAAACAAAAGTCAAGCAGCAGAAACAATCAAAGGTTGATTTGATTTTTATTTAAACTTTTCAATAACAGTAAGTATTAATTCATGACTAACTGTGTGTCTCCATCCACAGGGCAGTTTAAGAATTACACCGCATATCAAGTGTCTGTGTTTGCAGTGTTGGACAATAAGCAACAGTTCTTTTCTTCAGCTATTGCACATTGTGGACAAGGATGTTAGTACCCAGATACATTAGTTTATTTAATGCATTAATATTTATTTTTAAATAAGTACATTTTACTGAAATCTTTTTCAGTGCCAGCAAAAGTGCCTATATTTGAAGTGGTTTCCTATGGCTCTACTCATGTGACATTACTTTGGAAACCTGTCCTGATGTCAGAGCAGAATGGCATCACTCCATATTATCAAATAGGAGTTGATAAAAACATTGGTACGTGTTATTAGTATTGAAAAGTGTCACTGAGCCATTGTTTTCTTTATTAAAATGATGTATTTATTGTGTCTTTATAATTACAGTCTTACTCAAACCCAAACCAATATGTCTTTTCAGTCTATAATAAGAGTGCATACCCACAACCTGAAAATAGGACTATTAAACTGTCAGATCTTATTGAAGACCAGGACTACCAGGTGTGGATAAGAGCTGTAAACCAGGCTGGACCTGGACCAAATACCACTGTACTATTAAAAACGCTGCCAAATGAAAACATAGGTATGACTTTTATACATTGTTTTTCTCATTCCAAATACGTATCTATAAATTATGTAAGCTTTCAAATACGTATTCGCCTAATGTATTCTGTTTATTTTTCTATTAGAAGCACCTCTAAAAACAATCCTTCTTAGCGTTTTTGGGATTGTTGTATTTCTGATTGCTGCGGTTACGGTAATACGGGTTTCAATGCTTCATTTAATGTGAGTATAATATTTACCTTGGCTCTGGCTTTTCTGAATGTAATCTTTACCTCCTCCAAGGAGGTAATGTTAATGTTGAAATTTTCAGGGAAGGTCATGAATGACACAAGGAAAAATGTATTAGGTTTTGGGAGTGCTCTACTATCTGAATCCAGGATTGTTTTAAAGAATGTGAATTAAATATTCAGGGAAGGTCAAGAATTACACAAAGACCAGTTGATTAAATTCTGGAAGTGATCCATGGAAATTTGCTGATTTGGCGGAGATCTGCGCTCCCCGAGTGTTTTCTAGTTACTTAAATATTCTAACTTAACTTTAATTTTGTTGCTTTTATGTCACTTTGTTTTTTGTAGAAAAATCAAAGTATGTCGCTATTTTCCTTTCTGTGAGAAAATACCAGATCCATACAATAGTAATAGTTTCAGAGACTTGAAGCATCAGGTAGGATATTTATCTCACAATTTTGCTAACAGTTACAGGTTGGAAAATTAACAATAAATGTACTATTTACAGATGAATGAACCCATGGCTTGGCTCTGCATTCCTGTAATGGAGCAACATCCCACATTATTATCGTTTATTGAAATAGTAGACAATCCACCATCTTCCTTCATTAAAACTAGAAATGAAGGTGAAGACACATTGAAGGATATTACATTGCAGCGAAACAGAACACAACATGGCAAACAGGAGTACAGTAAAATGGTTGACTCTGATGAGGATGACTCCAAGGACAGTTCAAAGGAAGACCATTCATGTTATGAAAAACGATTCATGCCTACAGATATGGAAATATTGGAGGCGCATAAAAGAGAACAACAGAGATGTTGGAGAGAGGAGTACAGTAAAATGATTGACTCTGATGAAGAAAAGAATGATGAGGAAGACTCCCCAGATAGTTCAGAGGAAGACCATTCAGGCTATGAAACGCACTTTATGCCAACAGATATTGAAATAATGGAAGGGCATTGAGAGGAGTACAGTAAAATGATTGATTCTGATGAAGAAAAAAAATAGAGAAGACAATTATTCTCAGGAAGACTTCCTGCCTACTCTTTCAGAAATGTTACTACTTTTTTATTAACTTTTATTACACAAACTTGAATACAGTAATGCCAGATGTTTTAATATTGTTTGAAATAAACATGATACATAATAACGCTCTCTTGCTGTCTTTTACTTTTCTGCTGGGCACAGTGTGCCATACTTTTTATGTCTTATTAAAATTATATTTTTTTGTTTTAATGGTTCTGATTCAGTTGTGGGCTTCAAAATGTCAAACCATTACATAGAGCCACAGGTATTTTCCCTCCGAGAACTTGGCTCTTCTCGCGTGGATAGAGAAATTGTATTGAACGGAAGCCGCATTAGGTCAGTCCATTCGGCGGCGTGCTCATTTGAACAAGAACAACCGCTACGAGAGACGGGAGGAGCGGCCCAGTTCCGATCAAACGATTTTGAAGTTGTTATTGTATGTATTCCGTTTGTACGATTTAACCTTACAAACAAATACTGTTTGCTACCATTATATCGTGATTGTAGATTAATGTTTTGATGAAATGTATATTTTGTGGCATGATTACGACATATAGCATTAGCATAGCTCTATAGCATTAGCATTGTCATTGTAACCTTACTAAAGCTATGGCTTAGCGGCTATCACCGCTTACAAGCGTGCTCATACAGTTTGTTTTCATAACTGGGAAATTAAACGCTGTATTGACGGCGTAACTTACATCTTTTTTTGAAAAGGATGTGGTTATTGTAAATGATCGGAGAATAATGTTTTAAAATGTAGGAAATCTGTTCTCAAGACCTGGCACGTTGTGACCACCCAATGTGGAAATGCCTTGAAGGACCAGGCCTCGTCATGAGGAACAGCAGTCACCCGTGTACACGTACAACCAGATGTCCACTGGATAACTTGTGGTTTTGTGTCTTGTTATTTGGGCAAAACAATAATGTTGTAGATAGTCTTATATTGTTCCATCAGGCGCACGGCTATGTTGCTAACTTCCTGACACCGTTTTGTCCGTGCTCCTGGACCCTGCAGGTAACCCACGAGTGTAGCCCACGTGCTCTGCACCATGCTGTTGGGCTGTGATGGAGCCATAATTTTGACACTAAACGACGATATTTTACAACATCACACGGGTGGCGTGGGGGTGGGGGCAGGATTAACTTGAAGGGGTTAAGCTGGTTCGCAGAGATTTTCGCTGGTTGTGTTGTCCCCATTTTTGTGTGGGAAGCCCTTTTAGCTATAGTAGTCACGCATTGCCACTCTGGCATCATTCATGATTTATCACAGTGTTTAGTCATTACTGTTTGTACTTTTTCACTAACATGAATTTGATCCACAAAGATACTTATATCTTAACTTCCTCAGGATGGAGTGGCAGCCAGATGAGCAAGGACTTCAGCAGGTCCTCCAGCTGCTCAAGGACTCGCAGTCACCAAACACTGTCACACAAAGAGCTGTGCAACAAGTATCCTCCTACACTTAATTACCTTGCATTAAATACCTTTTATTGATGTTAGATTTAAAATGCATTGTCCTAATTCATGTAGTTTTAAGTGGCCATATTTTGTTGTTCTTAACAATCTTTCTAGAAACTTGAACAACTCAACCAATTTCCTGACTTTAACAACTATCTCATCTTTGTGCTCACACGATTAAAAAGTGAAGGTGAGTTGTCAGGTTAACTGAAAATTTAATGCTATTTTTTTCTGTCAGTGTGAAGTGGACTTCTTTTTGAAGTTTTTAAACATAATGCAGCTATTTAAGTCATTAAAGACTCGTAGGTTGTATATTTTAAATGTGTCTTATTTCCTTAGATGAGCCCACACGCTCTTTGAGCGGGCTTATTCTAAAGAACAATGTTAAAGCGCACTACCAGAACTTCCCCCCAACGGTTGCAGACTTCATCAAGAGGGAATGTCTCAACAACATTGGAGACCCTTCCCCATTAATTCGTGCCACAATTGGTAAATACCTACTGTTTGTTCAAATTTGTTTGTATTGTTAAAGTATCATTACTTTTATTCAGTTTGATTGATCTCTGGAGATGATGTATTAAAGATATCTTGATTGCCCATGAAGGTGTTTGTATTCATACTGTCTGATCCAGTTTTGTTAATGAAAGTAATTGTCATTCATAATGTAGATGTCTTGGTTAATAACTCCTCCTTTCAATTCTAGGCATCCTTATAACAACTATCTCATCAAAGGGAGAGCTACAAACATGGCCAGAGCTTCTACCACAGCTCTGCAACTTGCTAAACTCGGAGGATTACAACACATGTGAGGTTAGCACCTGCTTTTAACTGAAATAAGTGTGTTCATGGATAGATCAAATAATTGGTTATTGAAAATGCAAAGGTCATTAGTGCTGCTTGACCTGAGCATTTGGGAGCTCAGTAGAGGTGATCTCTGATTCAGTCTTGTTCTCTCCTCTGTCTGTGTATGTTTGCGTTTGATTTGACAGCCTCTCTGTGTATGTCCGTGTCTCAGGGCTCGTTTGGAGCACTGCAGAAGATCTGTGAGGACTCATCTGAACTGTTGGACAGCGATGCTCTTAATCGACCACTCAACATCATGATCCCCAAATTTCTACAATTCTTCAAACACTGCAGTCCCAAGATCAGGTAAACACCTGAAAGTATTTTTTTTTACATTGTAGAAATCTGGATATGATTATAACAAACATCCGACTGTCAGTGAAGGTGTTTATTCATACTGTCTGAACCAGCATCATTTTTAAATTAAATCTAATTTCCTGAAAACCGTGGCGTATACTTTTATATGAAATGTTCTGTCTGTAGGTCCCATGCCATAGCATGTGTGAACCAGTTCATTATTGGCAGAGCCCAGGCCTTAATGGACAACATTGACACATTTATAGAGGTAGGGTGGTTTTACAATTCTTGCTGCAATTTAAACCCATTTATTTACTGGTGTAATAACCCTGTTCTAGAGTCTGTTTGTGCTGGCAGCAGATGAGGACTCTGAAGTTAGAAAAAATGTGTGTCGAGCCCTTGTCATGTTACTGGAGGTTCGGGTTGACCGTCTCATTCCTCATATGCACAGCATAATCCAGGTGAAGTAATTTTGTATTTTTTTATACCCAAGATACTTTCCCTTTTTTAAAAATATTTCAGTTGCAAACTACACTGCCTCATTATATTGGCGAAACAAGAGTTTGTGCGGTATTATGGAATCCCCTCCGTCTGTGTCGTTGCATGAATGTTGGCACAGTGATCCGGGCTAGTATATATGTGCTATGTACCTATTACAGAAGTCAAATAAACAATGCCTCAGTAGTGCCCCCATGTTTTTGACCCCTATAGGACTCTGGACACACTTTGTCAGAGAGCAATGAAACTTGTGATTCTCCACAATGTACCAAATATAAAATAGTATTATGGCCCCACCCTACAACAAACAGGAAGCTGGCTTAAATCTGAAACATGAATTGTATTTGTCCTGTTTTTATTCAGTACATGCTACAGCGCACACAAGATCCTGATGAGAATGTGGCTCTGGAGGCCTGTGAGTTTTGGCTAACGCTGGCAGAGCAACCCATCTGCAAGGAAGTACTGTCCGGGCATCTCGTGCAGTGAGTCTCAAAATATATTAATAGGAGAAACATTAAATATTGGATTGGACATTTCTGAAAATCAGATAAATGTCAGTATGCCACTGATTTATATTTTCTCTTTTTTTTAACCAGATTAACACCTATCTTGGTAAATGGAATGAAATATTCTGAAATAGACATCATACTACTGAAGGCAAGTTTCCTTTAATCCAACTTTATGCTTCTTATGTGATATGCTTGTCAACTCATTGTTAAATAATGTGTAAATGTTAAGGGGGATGTAGAGGAAGATGAAGCAGTACCTGACAGTGAACAGGACATCAAGCCCCGTTTCCATAAGTCTCGCACAGTCACTCTGCAGCATGAAGGCGGTGAGGCCGAGGATGACGAAGACATCGAGGATGACGACGATGATGACGATGACACATTGTCTGACTGGAACCTGAGTGAGTGCTGTGAGCTTTATTAAACTGAGGCTAATTGACATAAATTCTGATTTATAAATTGAACATATATTATACCATGTTTTTTGTTGTTGTAGGAAAATGCTCAGCTGCAGCGTTAGACGTTTTGGCAAATGTGTTTCGTGATGAATTACTCCCACATCTCTTGCCGCTCCTGAAAGGCCTGCTGTTTCACCCAGACTGGGTTGTCAAGGAGTCTGGCATTCTAGTGCTGGGTGCTATAGCTGAGGGTAAGGCTTAGCTAATTGTAATCAATCTTAATATCCTCTGTGTTCTATGAAGGAATCTCATTACATTTGCGAAAAAATCTTTTCTCATCTAAAGGCTGCATGCAGGGCATGGTTCCCTACCTGCCAGAGCTGATCCCTCACCTCATCCAGTGTCTTTGTGACAAGAAGGCTCTGGTGCGCTCCATTGCTTGCTGGACTCTGAGTCGCTATGCACATTGGGTGGTGTCCCAGCCCCCTGACTCTTGCCTCAAACCCCTCATGACAGAACTTCTTCAACGAATTTTGGACAGTAACAAGAGGGTACAGGAAGCAGCATGCAGGTGAGCAAATTGAAATGCTGCAGTCCTATTTATGTGGACATGATGATACACCCAGCTCATTGATTTACAATGATACACTTTGTTCCCATATTTCCATCTGATCCACATCCTGGACTGACCCTTTCAGCCTGTGCTACTCTTAACCAGATATGATAAACATACTCTCGATTTCTCTTTTTTTTTTTAAGTGCATTTGCTACATTGGAGGAGGAGGCATGTACAGAATTGGTGCCCTATTTGGGCTTTATCCTGGACACTTTGGTCTTTGCTTTTGGGAAATACCAGCATAAGAACCTCCTCATCCTGTATGATGCCATTGGGACTCTGGCAGACTCAGTGGGTCACCACCTCAATCAACCGGTGAGTTATCAAAAGGAGACCTAAACACTGAGCTGACGTGTAAAAACATTTAATTCTGTTTCCCATAAAACAGGAGTACATTCAGAAACTGATGCCACCACTCATTGCCAAATGGAATGAGCTCAAGGATGAAGACAAGGATCTCTTCCCACTTCTAGAGGTATGTTGTTTTTTTACATTTTGAATAATTGTGCAGACTGTAAAAGAAATAAACGTCTGTTCAGAAATATTGACTTTTTTGTGGGTCTCTTTTAAGTGTTTGTCTTCAGTGGCAACTGCCCTTCAGAGTGGCTTTCTCCCTTACTGTGAACCTGTCTATCAGCGCTGTGTCACACTCGTACAGAAGACTCTAGCTCAGGCTATGGTTAGTTACCATTTATTATGCTTAAACATTAAGTTGTTGATTTTTTTTATTTTAAATATATAATTAAACTGTTGGCAGATGTACAACCAGCATCCAGACCAATATGAGGCCCCTGATAAGGATTTTATGATTGTTGCTCTGGATCTATTGAGTGGTTTGGCTGAGGGTCTGGGGGGCCATGTGGAGCAGCTAGTGGCCCGTTCTAACATCATGACGCTGCTTTTCCAGTGCATGCAGGTAAACGACCATCTCGATTTAGATCAATATTTTGTGTCAATCGTGTCATTCTCACTAATTCAAGATCCTGATGGGGTATAACAAAAATGTGTATTCTGTGACTTGTTTTTCAGGACACCATGCCTGAAGTAAGACAAAGTTCCTTTGCGCTTCTTGGTGATTTAACAAAAGCTTGCTTCCCCCATGTCAAGCCATGCATTGGTGAGTTCTCATTTTAATATATAGGTGTTTTGTCTGTTAGTATTTTTCATACAAAACTATGTTTGCACCAGATAAATCTATAAGATAAATCTATTCTCTAACCTTTAGCTGAGTTCATGCCAATACTGGGGCTCAATTTGAACCCTGAGTTTATCTCTGTGTGCAACAATGCTACATGGGCCATCGGGGAGATCTCTATACAAATGGGTAAGTGGTCCTGATACTTTATTTTGTGATTTTAGTCGTATATATCTGGAAATGATGACAAACCCAGCTCATTGACACACAATGATACATTTTGTTCCTATAATTTCTGATCCAGATATCTAATTTAACTGAGTTTGTATATTTTAAGTACTGGGCAGTGCTAATACTTTTACTTAGCTATTGGAAGTCAATACATACCGTCTTTCTCAATTTTATTTGGTTCTTTGCATGGTTGTTTAGGTACAGAGATGCAGCCATATGTGGGCACGGTTCTACCACGTCTGGTGGAAATCATCAACAGACCCAACACACCCAAGACACTATTGGAAAACACAGGTAAATGCCACCAACATGTTTTGTTTGTTTTGTTTCCACATGAAGTAAAAAAAATCTAATTTTATCTGCAGCCATCACAATCGGCAGACTGGGTTATGTCTGTCCTCAGGAAGTAGCGCCACAGCTGCCACATTTTATTAGACCCTGGTAAGTCTCCTGTACACCACATTACTAATGCATTATTACCACTCAGAACTGAGGCCTGAACGTTTGTCCTCTCAGGTGTTCGTCACTGAGGAACATCAGAGACAATGAAGAGAAGGACTCTGCCTTTAGAGGAATCTGTGTCATGATAGGAGTCAATCCCGGAGGAGTAGTGCAGGTGAGTTTATCATGGATTCAATGAAAATGTTCGTTTTTAAAGTGTCTGATACAAATTGAAATGCATTTTATTTTTAGGACTTCATTTTCTTTTGTGATGCTGTAGCTTCATGGGTAAGCCCAAAGGACGACTTGAGAGACATGTTTTATAAGGTCAGTAAACTAAACAAACCGCTGCTGTCTTTAGGCAGTTTAGTCACCTTCCCTGATTGGGGTCACCACACTGTGATGATCTCTTCATCAGACATTCGAAATCTGACTTTCACTTGTGGATAATTCTATATCTGAGATGTGGTGGGGCCTATAGCCATTTCACAAGTGTGCTTTAAATATTGTTTGTATCTGAAATGTATTTTTGTTTCAATCTTAAGATTCTGCATGGCTTCAAGGATCAAGTCGGGGAGGAGAACTGGCAGCAGTTCTCAGAGCAGTTTCCTCCATTACTAAAGGAGCGTTTGTCGGCCTGTTATGGTGTCTAACCTGTTCTCTCAGTCCACACGGGACACTGATCTGCAAGGTAACACCAACAGACGGCACCACATCTAAATAACCTAAAATGTGGAAGTGATGACAATCCCAGCTCATTGATATAAAATGATACATTTTGTTCCCAATTACATTTTCTGATCTGCTCATTCTACTGTCACACTGTTGACTTACTGTATACTACCTGTTTGATAAACCACTTTACGTTTGTTTTGCAGTTTCACATGGGGGAGGGTCACAGGGAACTCATTGCACTACCCATGTCGTGGAGGAGAAACATGAGCTGAAGGGATGGGGCTGGCCTTGACCGTCCACTCAGCGGATGTCCCACTTCTTCCCCTGTGCACCCTGTTTGTCTGTGTGAGGGAGGGGGGAGAAGGGTGGTGGGTGTGGGGGGGTACACTGGGCATATACAGTACAAATACCTCTCAGATTAAACGCCTCACTAAATCCAGTACACTCAAAGAGCCTAAATAGTGAGGGGATAAAAAGACTGGTTTCGATTGCCCCTGAACAATTCTGCTAGATGACAGCTAGGGGGAGTAATGGATACAGGTACATAAAAGGAGTAATCTGAACCAGCAATAGGGTGCCACAGTCCCAAATACTGCAAAGCTTGTAAGCCAGTAAAGGCTTAAGTGGCTTTTAAGCATCACCTCCACATGGGCTAAATACAATGTGATGCTTTTACAATGTAATACATGCAGGTAGTCTTTTACAGCCAAACATAATGCATAAACAATGTATGTAGTGGCTATACCAGAGTCTATACCAGTTTTACTTTGCACCACTTGCTTGGTTGTTGAGATATTTCTGAACCCAAGGTCTGTTTTGCGTCGCAGTACCGCATTTTTGCATGGTTATATGACCTCTTAAGTAATGCATGTTTGAGTGAATGTCTTTGTTGCTCAGTTGCAAGTCGGTATATTTAGATTTACTGTTGAGAGTAAAGGGAGGGTGCCATAAGTTAACGCTGTGGAGTGTTTGGTTTAGTTGTCCTCCGATTCATGAGTTTATAGTGGAATACAATGTCCCTATAGTTTTAAGAGGTTGAGCAGACTAAGTAAAGTTTAAGATGTTTTCTTTGGTCTGATCATAGACTACACAAGAATTTAAATACTGTAGACAAAGTGGAGAATCCTAATGCTGCTGCTTCATTTTATAGTATTTACAAAAATGTAATGAGAGCGATAAGACATCACCAAGAATAAATTGGTTCTTACTGATAAATGCACTTTTTTTCTTTTTGTAAGAAATTTAGAGTTTGAAATGCAAGACGTAATGTAATTTACAGTTTTTTGAGATATAGTTTTTGATAAGCGATTTTAGGGTTAACGGCTTGCTCAACAAAGCCTTATGTTAAGCAATGGTAAAATGATTAGATATGACATGAGGTCTCGTTAAGATAGTTTTATAATGTAGCTCATAAAATGAATTAAATAAGGTTTAGTAAGAAAGGGGCGTCTTTAAAGATAACTATTTTGAACTTGAACATCAGTCAGTCCGTATCTGTCTTGTATCTACAAAGTCAACTGTTCGGCTATCAGGGCTTCTCGTTGTCATGAACGTTGCATGCTATATTTTCTTCTTTACTAATTTTATAGTGGGTCCCAGCAGAGGACCTGCCGAAGAGCTTTGTCAATGGCACTGCAATGCACTGCTGGAAAGGTTAACACTTCCAGCCTCTCAAACTATAGTGTTTGTTGATGCCATATAAACTCACCCGTTGAAACTGTGTAGGATAATGCCACGAGTGAAACTGAAGGCCTGTCTGTCCTTGGAGGTCACAGGTCAGCTAATTTAAGAGCAGTGGTTTTTATCCAGCTTTATCTCTTTAGACGTTGTCCATAGTGGATGACTAATTGATGTATGTATGGCTTTTGCCTCTTTGGTGTTTTAATACAGAATTAAGGTGTGTACTACTTGGATGTTATTTAGTACCAGGCCCTACTGTGAAGTTTAGTTATTTCGAGGCCACTGGGAGTATCAACATTCATTTGCCTTCCCGTCAGTCTTTTGGGACATACATTTTTCTTTTCTGAAAGCTTTAGATCACCACTTTAGACTTTTTCTAAAATAAGCATTAGTTCCCTCTGCGTCTATGGCAGTCGCATTATTTTTTTTTAGTGTAGATTTTACTTGTTTTGTGATGTTGACGCTTCAGTGGCTCTCCAGTCTTCATGGTAAATGCTCCAGTGCAAGCTCAGACCAGAGGTAGCTCATCACTGATCACACAAGATTACAAAAGGTAAATTTAAAGTGACATTTGTCCAGATTTTTGAATTTCTTTTTTTAAATATTTTGTTTTATTTATTTTTTTATTTGTTTTATATTTTGTGCGACTCTGCACAAATTCTTTTGGACTTTAAAAGTTTTTTTTCTCCTGTTCTTTTTATTTAAAGATTATTTTACTTTTTGTTTTTTTTGAAGAGGACCATTTGAATCGGTCAGATTTGAAGCCGTAGTTACACTAAGTGATGTCTGTGCTTGGTGCATACCTTAAAGACCACGAATGTGCATAACTAATCACTTGTTTCTGATATCAAGGCTAGCAACTTTACAATGTATCCTGTTTCCTTTGCTTAACTGTGCTGCAGGTGGGATGTTAACTGATGTATCCCTTTTTAATTTAATTTTTGTGAATAGGGGAGAATAAAGTGTTTTCTATCATGTTGATTGATTTATTTTTCATTTGTTTTGATTTTAATACTAGTAATTGGTGCTGTAGTCAAGACTGGACTGAGACCATGACCAGTCCGATACCACAGTAGTCAGAGACTGAGATCTAGCCTAGACTAGAGTGAACCAAGAACAAGATATAAAACAATGACACTAAATATATCGAAAATACATTGGTCCACGTCCGCAGATCCTAGCTGTGAATGTGATGACTCAAACGAATTGCCGGATCATCAATTTTTGCACACAGGTACATACCATGAAGACTAACTGTACTGACAGTGGTACTTCTACAATTAAATAACTCATTAATGCCCCAAAGCACTTCAATTGCGCGATTAATCCTGCTTAACAATGAACAAAATCGCATGAATTTTGGCACTGTGTATATTTAATGTACATAGGCAAATTACAGATGCCAAATAATGCCTCTATAGCGCCCCCATGTTTATGACCCCTATGGGACCCTGGACACACATACTTTGGCAGAGAGCAATGAAACTTGGTACAGTGATTCTCCACAGTGTACCCAACATAAAATATT
>JAVQKC010045394.1:0-17110 GCA_036025475.1 Philypnodon macrostomus
AAGTACCCAAATCGATACAGTTCGGCGTCTTTATGGTATGTACCTGTGTGCAAATGTTGAAACTGATCCGGCAATTCGTTTTTGAGTTATCACGTTCACAGCTAGGATCTGCGGACGCGGGCGCGGACGCGGACGCGGGCGCGGACGCGGACGCGGACGAACACCGACGTGATTCCATAATATCGGCGACACGCTGTTTTCGCCGATATAATTATGATGAATTATGACGATATGACTTGCAGGCCCCTAAGGTTTTAGTGATCAAAACTGAAGAGTTATCTGGGCCCAAACCAGAGCTAATCCAATTCCACATCAAGGATAGAATCAATCTATTTTTTTTTTTTAAGTTTATCATTTGAGTTTTTGATTTGTGAAGCAATAACATATTGCAATACATACATTTTTCCACATGGATTTTGTTGAGTATAATTTTGCAGAATATTCAGCTTACTTCATAAAGTACTTCATCACGTCTTTGGCTCATTGGATACTCTGCTTTCTACTATCTCGGATGTACTTTACTTTGTGTCTGTGTATCTACCGTTGTCTTTGTAGCCAGCTGCTCCTCTTCATGTCTTTGAAGTACTTGCATATTTTCTTTTTCATTTTTCTTTCATCTCATTTCTCTCAGGCTACTGGAGATATGCCAGAAATGAGGACTAGTGCATTCCAGAGCGGGGTCTATAGGTGGTCTGCAGGTTGGACAAGCAGGTGGTGGGACTTTTTGGGTCAAAAATGAGAACAGGAGAAATCCCCTTTTGACCCACTTACACTCACACCAGCCTTGTTCCTGCTTCTCAACACTGCTCAGCTTCCCTTCCCTCTCGACCTTGTGTGACCTGCTCTGAACTTGGACATGCTCACAACAACACAGCTTGCACTTCTGCTGCTATAGCCCACCTGCCCAATGTTTGGTCATTGTGTGTTTAGACCTTGACACAATGAGTGGTTATCTGAGCTAATGTTACCTCAATATCTCAAACCAGCCTCTGCAAACCATGTTCGTGGAAATTTAAGTACTTTGTCCCATCTGAAATACTTGTGGTTGTGCTAGTGTGGTTGTTGGTCTATCAACTACACCATGTGGAAAGTCACTTAAATCACCTTTCTTCTTCTTCCTGATTCTTGGTGTGAACTACAGTAGGTTTGTCTTGAACCCATGGAAATGTATTGGTTTACAGCGTGATTGGCTACTTGAGCTCAAGAGCAGGTAAATATGATTTACCTAATAAAGTGGCCATTGAGTAAATGCATGTATATGCCTAGTAATTTCCACATACTTAGTTTGGTATTTAGTTTGTTCCAAAAAATCTTCAATACAAGCCTTGTGTGCTGTTGTGAACATACATTACATGTGCTCCATTTCTCATCCTATTTAAAGGAATGTTGAGAGGGCACATTCATGTGCTTATGACAGCCTGTCAATGTTCTCACTGACTGACAGTGTGCAAAACACTCCCATAGAGTGGAGTTCAAGTTTATACGAGCAGGGTGATACAGTTTATATAGTGACCTTTGTGTGTGCTTGTTAATTAGGCATGAATTGTTAATTAGGCATGAATTCTTTAGACATTGACACTGATACAGAGTTAAGTACCTTGGTAATAATGCAACTAAAATGCAAGATGGTTTATATAAACACTTCCCTCTCCAGAAGACAACACCATGGACACGGGAGTCACTGGAGTAGAACCACTGCCAACACTTATTTCTGTTATCTGTATTACTCAGCATTCAAACCGGTGAGCTCCAGTGAGTTCCAGTGTGGTGCAGTATGTAGACCGGCTGCATTTCTGCCTCTGCAACCAATAAAATTAGTGCTGACAACAGACTTAATGACCATACTTCAAAGATATTAGCTTTTGTTTACCATAGTAAATCAGGAATTATTCACCAGAATAAACAGTTAAGTTACAAGTACAATGACAGAACTATAGATGTATGTTTGGTGTACTACAGTAGAGCTGTAGGAACATACTGGAGAAATGTGAGGGACTGGAGTTCATCCATGATCATTCTTTGTGAAAAAAACACACACACACACACACACACACACACACACACATATATATATATATATATATATATATATATATATATATATATATAATTTTTCTGTTAAAAAAGATAATAATACAAATAAATAAAAAGCTTTAAATGACCTAGTTTTGCATGTTGTGCTACTATTTAAGAACCACTGGGCTACATTCTGTGTGCTACAGTTTCTTCACTTTTAATATAAATGTATTCAGTCTACAGGGCTGATGAGATGTGGCTGTTGTTGATGCACCTGTTTAACATGTTTGTTTTGAGTGTATGTTTTCAGGTGGAGGACAAGGGGCAGTAGAATCAAAAACGGAAACGGGAAGGAAGTGACAGAGGTTTCTCTGAAACAACTAAACCTCCACTCTCTGTCCTGCCGTCCTCTATGGAAAATCAGACACACACACACATACATACCAGTACATACACCAACACACGCTGTTGTTGTTTTGGCGGTGAAAAACAGGATTGGAGACACAGGAAGCACACTCTCAATAGCCTGTGGGACAATAGAGAAAGAAGGCAAACAGAGTGGGGATGGAGAGTGAACTCAGACAAAACTGTGATCAAAATAAAAGATACAGTCATGACATAGATACAGATTAAATTGTACCCTTATCTGTGACAATGGATCAAGAATAAAACTGCACTTGCATTTATAATTAAACTAATATTTGGCACCTGTATAATTTCCCACTCAGTCACACCAGCAATTATTTTATCACAGCCATTGCTTCATCTCCCTCTGGAGTGAAACTGTAGTTATATGTTTTAATGGCAATAAAGTTGAGCTAATGTTTCTGGAGCAGTGGTCAGTAGGAAGTGAGTTCTTCCACTGATAACCCACGGGGCAGCACAAACATCACTCCAGCCGCCAGAACATGACATGGTTAGATCAAACATGTTCCCTATTGTTACTGACTGTGCTACATCAGCTCTTGCCAAATGGTACAGTGTTGATTCTTTTCTATGACCTTACAAATCAGCATCTCTGGAGCAAGCGTGATTCATCGGATGCAAGCAATGGAAAACAATAGGGAGGAATGTCAAAGGAAGGCTATAGGTCACAACAAAAATGCCACAGACATGTTTATCACATATTTGCAGCGACATAAGTGAAGTACATGTGAACAGTTTTAGATGCTCTGAAATTGTACTTACTAATTACACCTACAGTAGTTAAATGTAATAAAACATTGCTGTTTTATGAAGAGTACTTACATAGACATTCAAAAAACCCTTTTATTTACTCCTCATTGAGAAAAAAAAATCTTCAGTTGCCTTTTAGGTCCATTTTTAGGAACATTTTGTGCTGGATGAATCATTAGTATCTCTTGAATCTGCTGACACATTTCTGTGGTAAAGGTGTGGGTGTGATGTACTGCATTCTGCCAATACACCTAACCCTAATACACTCACAGTACAGTTTGCACCATTTATTTAACACTCCCTGGCCACTTTATTAGAAACACCAAATTAAATACTGACTGACTGACTGACTGACTGACTGACTGACTGATTGACTGACTGATTGATTCGTATGTCTTTTTGACCATTCTTTGTAACCCCACGAGATGGTTGTGTGAGAATATAATGAAACTAGGCTTAGGGTTTAGAAGCATCAGAACAGGTATACTAAATCAGGGGTTCTCCAACTTTTCAGAAGCCCCAGGACCCACTGATCCCTGAAAAAGTAAAAAAAAATAAAAATGTTTACAAAGCAAAAATAAGCCTACTGTATAGAAATACATTTGAAATAATTTTGCAGTGTTTTCATTTGACTTGTTTTAACACATAGCTTAAAGTTATGACTAACATGCAATTTACTTGAAAAAACAACAATAATGTGGGCAATATGTCTATAAAAAGTATTTTGAATGTTTCTGAGTGCCTGGTATTTTTACTTTGTATTTGAGCAAAAATAATTACACAGTCAAAAGTACAGCCTAGTACAAGAAATCATCTTTGACTTTGAGACCCTGTGGGCTGTATTATAAGGGTTTTTGTTTGAGAGCACAGAAACACTTGTTTTCAACCAATCACATGCTTCAACAGCGTCTCCGATTGGTTATTTATTTATAAAAAATAAATAATGTTGTTATTATATAATATTGACCAAAGCCTTAGAAAGATAACAGGCCTAAATTGTTCCACTCTCATGACGCTGAGCATGATGTAAATCCTTTTTTGTGGGCATGGCAACCCCAAGGGCACGGTCAACTTCCTGGACAGTGTGTGGCTCGTAATGACATGCCAATTCCATGGAGACAGAAAAAGGGGGCGGGGCTTGAGATTAGTGTCCGTCAGTGGCAGTCCAGGTGACGCTGTCTGTTGTTTCCTGGCGCTGGTGGCTTGTGTCTTAAGAGGCTTTACCAGGGCTGAGGGGGATGAGCTTCCATCTGGTTAAATCCAGAGCAGGCAGTGGGGTAGGGAAAAACTGTAATAATATAATGTGGTTGGATGCAGCAGCTACGAGCTATCAATGAATCAGATACCGGCTTTTCACCTGATTCAAAACTGAGGAAGAAATTGATGATTATTCATATACACAAATCTGTATTTTGGTTATCATTTTAATCACGTCAGTTTTTTGCTGGTCTCTAAGCAGGATAACTGTAATAGTTTGGTACAGAAAGATCAGTTAGGTCCCAGGCAAGAAATGTTTAGTGTTTGGAGAGGAACACAGAGATTATATGCAGAGATTCAATAACTTTGCAATGACTAGATTTAGTGCCGTTTACCACCGGGTGTCAATGCTTTGGTAGAGGTTTGTGCTCTGTTCATAATCATTGACTCAAATGTAACATGGGGAAGACCTATGTAGTCCTAAAGCTTTGAGGTCTTACTAAAAACGGAAAGAGCTTATTTGTGAATACTGTGATACTGTATTTGTGCAGTGTCAATTTTGAAGACCCACATAAAATTGTGGGAAAAAATGTATTTAACACTATTTGCATACAAATCACAATCACATACAGACATAGTTTTGCCACCACACCTTTTGTCATTTGCAGCTGAGTCACCGTACCAGTCTACGCAGGTCTGACAGTGCTCACAAATCAGTCACTGTTCTCTCTTCTTGCTTCTCGCATGCCTATTAAAATCTTGCACCTGCATAGTTGGGCTGTCACCGGATAATACGTCACATTACTGATTCATTGGTCTCTGTTTGATGACAAGCTAGAGATATGTGTTTATACACTGGCTACTGTGAGATAACTAGGCTCCCTTGTTTTTTCGACCGGTCTGTCCTAACTTCCTACGACCTCATTATGAGATTGGTGAATCATAAGGCTGAGTGTCTTCGGTGTGGAGAGCTTGTGACATCAGTAAAGACACAGAAACACCCTTGGGCAGTGTCTAGGGCCTCTGACGCTCAATGGTGTACAAAATGTAGCTCATTGAAACCAAAGTGTGCTAACAGTGGCATCGATTGTTGACATTTGAGACTGTAATGCTCAGTCAGTATACAGAATTTTGAGTCTCAAACCTCGACTAACCTGCTACATCTCCAGCTACAAGGTGAATGTACACCTTGTGTCAGTCAAGTGTGGATCAATTCATTGCAAAAGGAATACACACATACAGTTGTTCAAATTAATTCAGAATATTAAATTAAATTTTTTCTTATTTTAACGGTAACAGTAAAATACGTTTTCCTTATTCCACTGGAAGATATGTCTAGAAACAAATCAAATAATCCAGGCTTAATACGCAAATTTATCTAAAGTAGTCAAAATAACTCAAAGATGAATATTCTGAAAGTCATGTTAACTGGTAAAAAAAAAAGTAATGTTAACTGAACTCTAGATAATCCTTTTTTGTAGTGTTTATAGGATTGTGTGAAACCAGACTTGTTTAATTGAGCAGACTTTTATTTTGATAAAGAGTCACAAGTAATAATTAGACAGCACAGCATTTGACCTATAACCCGATTGATTGGCTTTAGATCTAGTGGAGAGTCAATGGTCAGTGTTGGCAAACTACAGTAAATCGATTCACTATTCATGAGACCTGATCCCTTCTCACTGCAGTTTTCAATATCGAGCAGTGCCATGCCTGGACACAATACACTGCAGTATTGATTTAAATACAGTGATGAGAACATTGTGATGGGCAGCTTCACACGTCAGGCCATGGCCAATGGAAAAACACATTTAGTTACGCAGAAGTGTCAACAGGTGTGTCACTGTGTTCAAAATGATACTCAGCACCCTTCAAATTTGGACTGATCCAACTGAGACCATGCATGATTGTGTCTAGGGTCCTAATATACTCTCATTTTGAAAATCTATTCACTGGGGTTACTTTAAATTACCATGTTCACAATAAATACTGAAAAAATGATTTGCCAATGACCTGCCCCCTCAGGCTTGTGCATTCGGAGGCTGGCCACTGTGACTGAGGGTCGCCCTGTGATTCTCTCTCTCCTGTTATTATTACATTTCCTCTCCTTGAACGGAAAGACTGAAATAACCCTGCTAAAATCTATGGCTCTCTGGGGGCAGAGCTTTTGTGTCGGTGCAAGTGGAAACAAGAGCAGGGATGTCTGAATGGGCCACAGTGAGATCTCCAGTTTCAATGCCTTCATCCGCACACACAGACCCAGCCACACACAGCTCATTACATGTTCCCGGTGTCTAGAGACCCACAGAGAGGTGTGACAGACACTCAGCATGGGCATATCAGAGGGATAGGGCTGGACTCTGAATGATGGCTCTGTGCACTCTGATGAAATATAGTGCAACTACCTGCAACAATGCAAGAGAGCTCAAAGAATTAACCATATGATCTATTTGTCATACATACATTCCTTTACATTCATTCAAATAAGAAGTTTAATAAATAAATACAAATTTATTTAAAGTGACTATTTGACCCTGGTCTATGATGTAATGTATTATCAAAATCTTTAATGGATTGTCTTCCCCTCCACTAGAACAGTCTGTAACCATAAGAACTGCTTCATTAAAGTCGCACAAGAGGTGCAGTCAGAGGGGACTGCATTGTTCCACTCAGGAGAAGTACATTTGGTCAGATGTCATTCTCAGTTAAAGCTGCACACAACTGGAACTCTGTACGTGTGAACATCAGGGAAATGTCCACATACATGTTCAAAAATCACTTAAGAAAATGGTTGATACACAATCGAATCTGCCAACATTAAGGTTTTCACTAGACCAGCCTCCTGACCCTGAAAATAGCCATGTTGTTTTTTTTATGTTTTAATGTATTTAAGATCTGTCCAGGGACTACAGATGAAAAGTAGCCGCTTGGCTAAATCTGGTGCATTTACAGAAATGTTGATTAATGTACATTGTCCCTGTTAAATAAACTAATCAAATAAAAATAAAGTACTTTGTCTGCATAGAGGCCTGGGGAGGGACTAAAGTAAAGTAGATAACTTATTTTTATTACAAAAGCACACGCACACACACACACACACACACACACATGCACACACACACATGCACACACACACACATGCACACGCACACACATGCACACACACACATGCACACACACACATGCACACGCACACACACACACATGCACACACACTTTTTTTAACCATTTCTAACCAGTGACTGACTGATTACTTCTTATGAGTCAAAATGTAACTATTTAGCTTTGTTGTGTTAAAGTTGTTTAAAACATATTGTATAATGAACTACAACTAGTTAGCTGAATGAATACTCGTGAATGCAAACACTTGGCACCAGAGCATTTACAAATACTCTATAATACTGAATACAATGATACAGCAGCAGGCTGTGTCTCTCTTGTTAGTCTCTTACAGTTAGTCTGTGTGCTTGTTCAGACTCATGACACTGATACAGTCTGACGGGGCCTGACACTGTGTTTAAGGTCTTCTCCATAGGTTATAATGACAGTTTTGGGGACCTTCCACAACAGTTTCTGATTGAAGACTCAGTTAATAACACACCTTAAATGTATAAATAGTAATGTTTATGTCTCCTCTGCACCTGTCCTAAGCACAGTCCCTGGATGATCTGACATGTAGTAGCATGTCACACTATTTTTAGACTGTGTGTTTTCGAGGGACGATTGCCACCAGCCCTGATTTAACATATCCAGTGCTGTGGAGTAATCAGATAGGCCCAGTCGACTGCTCATGCATTATAGACAAACAGATTTTGTGGCACAGTTGAAAATGAAACTGTGTCTGGCAACCACGATGTTCAGGAATAGCCCACCCCACAATAATACTCCACATACTGTACTTTGACCGGTCTGTCTCAAGTCAGCTGAATACTCATTTGTTTAATAGGTGGAACTAGGGGGAAGGCTAATGCAAAACTGATCATATAATTTCCATCAATATGCAACATTCATTTTTATAATCCTGGCTTGAGGGACATTTCAATTATATTACAAGCAAATCAAAAATCATCAGGGAGTCACAAACGAGTGCAGTGTTTGTGTCAGGCCCATATACCTAAATGGAGATGTGTCAGAGAAGAGCCTATTTATGCCAAACACATGGTACTTTTGGAAGCTGGCCATCCAAGGACACCAGTCTGGCCTTTAAAAAATAGTGATGACATTTTAATCATGGCAATAATTACAGATAAGAAGCTCTGTGGACCAAGACAGTCAACTTTGTGAAGGTTATAATGTCTCACAATGTATAGCAGGAGGACCAGACTTCACTTCATCGGGGGGATTGACCATAACTCATATAACAATCTTGTGACGTGGGGAAAAATACTATTGAGGCTGTATAGAAATATAGGTCAAGGAAAAAGATCTTCACCTATGCATTGAGCGTCTGTAATGAGGTAGTCTGTTTAATTTATTGAGGTCTCTGGGAGCTCGGGCACTGGTTAATCACATGCTTATGTTGGCCACATTAACCAACGGCAGGGCGTGTATGGAGAAGTGAAACAAAATGTGTTTCCTCTGTTGCTATTTTTAAATGTAGGGCTCCTTTAGCTGAGCCTCGACAGCAGTCTGAATCCATATTATTAATGAATGGAAGCTTTTCATAGGGCCAGCTATGTCTAAAATACATTAACCTGCTGACTATGATTCTTTATCCACACTGGGAGGCTATTTTGATCTCAGTGTGTTCAAAGCATTAAGACTTGGATGGTGAACTGTAGTCTAACTCTCTCATCACAGAAGTCACATCAGCAGGTTTGCTCATGTCTTATTCAGGAATCAGGACTGTTAGTGAGCTGCAGGTATTGAGGTGGCATGAAACAAATGGCCTGTGTGTGTACGTCAATACAGCCCTGTTGAAGCTGTTATGGTGTGCAGGGGTCTATGTGGAAGTGACTGTGTTCAGTTGTTGGTTTAACGAAATACTACTAAGTCACATGTGATTTTGCTGACTGCACATCACAAGGACTGTTAAAGCAATAGCTAATGTTTATGACATAAAATGACTTTCAGCTAATTTGATCAGTTGAAATTTGCTACATGCAAATCAATTCATAAAAGTCAAACCTGCAACAACTATTAACAAATGGACACTGAGCTTAGCGGCCTTTTGACTCTGAGGAAATATTTAGAGTAAATAATAAAACAGTAAGAGTCTTGTTAAAGGACAGTTACTTCCTCAATGCCGTGTGATGGTGACGTTCCTGCTGCTTGTGCTTTAGTGCTGACGTCCCTCTGTATCTGTCCCTGAGGCCAGCCAGTGTGAATGAGTCTTCAGAGAGAAGTGACAGATGTCAACAAATGTAAATGTTGTGTGTGCTGTGAAAACCTGGCCTTGATCTGTACCGCTCCAACACAGACACACAAACGGACTCTTTTAAATTATTTTATTGTTAGATTCTGAGGTTCACAACAAACCACAATTCTCTTCTTTAAAAAATAACGGATTTATATTTAAACATGTTTTTACATCTTAATAGCCTACTACATGAAAGTGGTCTTTTGCACAGCAAAGATATAGCACTTATGTTTCAGACAACATAGCAGACAAACGGTATGTACATGGTGGTCAACATACTATTTAGAACAGTGCAAAATCAACAGATAAACCGGCTGTAACGAAGCGCCCTAAAAAACAAGGGACGCTTTAAGACCCACAGAACCACAAAACAAAAATGTGCGTGAAACGGAATGTTTTGAGATAACGGTGGGCATATTCATAAAAATGCAAAAACAGATAAAACAGTTGGTAAACAAGCCAGAGGCTACACAAATCCTCTTAAATAAAAGAGATTGATTTAGTGGTGTGCGTCCTAATGCGCACTGGGATTTTGTCAGTTGGCCAGTCTTTCAAGCCGACATGCACGTGCTGAATCTCAGCAGCCCAAACATGTGTCCGTGTGCTGGTAATGTCCTGTTAATGTGCGGGACATGTTAAACTTTTCATTTTGAGGCACAAATGAGACAAACACTCCATAAGAACACAACACTCCAACATAATATGGTTGACAACAGGTGGGCTGTTTCACCTGGAAACATTATGGCTCAACAAAAACATTGCGCCAGTGCGCGTGTAAATTTTGCCACATTATTTAGGCGACTTCCTGGAGCTTCACCTCCTCAAAGCCATTGGTGAGTTGAGTGGGCTCCTGGTTGCTCTCTATCGAGGACTCACTGCCCGTGCTTTCCCCGGACAGGAGCCTGGTCACTCTGAGGTCCGCTTTTAACGTCTGCACATCGTTTCCTATGCTCATCTCCCCCAAATCATTAATAATCCGAGTCAACTCCTGTTTGCCGTTGCACTCATTGTCCAAAATGTCCTCACATTCAAAGTGCATGGACTTCTCCTCCTCCTCTTCCCCAATCAAGTCCTCGGTGATGGAGCCTAACTTCGGCGCACTACGGCTCCGCTCTACCGGTGGTTTGTAATAACACTGTCCGTTTAGCAGCTTTCTAAGTGGCACTAGTGGAATAGTATGCTCCCCTATGAGCTGCTGCTGCTGGTGCCGTGCATCGTCCCTTCGCTTTAGTCTTTTAAACTCTGCCAAAGCTGTGGCCGAGGTCTGGTACAGCAGCAGCGCCATGGCTTTCGCCTTCTCCGGCTTGGATACCATCACTGCGTGACAGCGTAGCATCACCGCCTTGTGCTTCATCTCGTGCCTGTAAATCCACGCAAAGATCTTGGGCATTCTCGGATCCGCGACGCAGTATGTTATTCTATGTAAAAGGTATAGATGTCCGGGTCTGCGCGCCTTGTCGTCCACATGCACCATGCGGATACCCTGTGAGCTGATGGTCAGTCTCATCTTGGTGCCGTTCTTGCCCATTTCACTCTTACCCCAAATCTTGCCTACGGCCACGTCCGTGCACCCGTCCCCTTTGGACTGGATGGTGGTGGCGTTGCCCAAGTAGAGCACAGTGTACGTGGGGTCCTCGCTGGTGATCTTCACCTTTTTCCTTTTGGACTTGAACATGCTTCCAACCCTGTTGAGCGCACTCTCGGGGCACGACTTGGCGAAGGAGGTGAGCGCGGAGTAGTTGAGGCTCACCGCATAGCCCTTCTGTTTGGACTGCTTGTCTTCCTCTATTAGGTCGAACTTATTCTTCTTCCAAGGCAGCATTTTAGAGCTGTGTCCAGTCAAAAGAAAGTCTGAGAGAGAAAGAAACAGGGTGTTGTTAGGTCCAAGAGCCTTGTCAACTCATTGATCGTCTACTCTAAATGACAACTGAACGCAGAGGCACCGTACTTCATCTGTTTATCCAAAGAGCTTCTCCCCATGGCGACGTCTGTGTACAGTGCACTACAACTGCTCAACCGACGCGCTCCTCCCAAGTTATAGGACTGTGGAACAAACCATCTGAGGTACTGTGGGGGAGGCAGAGACTATACCATTGCTGTGGCCGGCTTCTGCTCAGTGCTCACTGGTTATAGAGGAGTCATAGCGACATAGTGGTCAGTAGACTAGTAAAACACTAACACTAATTTATTAACAGATACATATACAAAAAGGACTATAGGCTAATCATTTGGCAAAATAAAGTAATGTTCTCTCAAAATTGTAATAATAATATTAATTAATGTAATGTAATAATTGTCTCATAATGGGCTGTAGCTGTTTATGTTAGGCTATGTATGTAGACCTCAAGCAAATGATTTCGAGAGAAGAAAAATTACACAATTAAATAAACATTTAGAGCATATTTGGATAGTAGAGACTGCTTACCTGTGAAAAACATTAAACACTTTGGGATTGGCTAGGCTACATCACAAACATAATTATTAAGTTTTGATCACACGTAAAGAGAATCCTTAGGCTATATATTATGATATATTCGCACATATATTATGTATATATTTTATACATGTATAGTGAGTATAGCGGTCAAATATTTGCTAATACGTTCACCATTTTTGCTCTTTAATCTCTTCTGCCACCTACTGGTCGAGAAAAGAAGCGCACGTTTATCATACCGGTTATTAATATGGGCTAGGTGAAAATGTGTAGGAAAGAGATGTAAATAAAATAATACTACTAAATAAATTAGACCATCTAAATTGATCACATGTAACCTTTGAACATTATAATAATGCAAAAGAATGTCAGGGTTGGTTAAATTATCGAGGAACTATTGGAATTATTGAGGAACTGTGTTTGGTAAATTGTAGTTTTAGTGGGACGGAATTGACAGCCGGATCACTGGACTGTACCACTACTGCTACCTTTTTAACAGTTTACATGATAATTAGACAATAACATTACCTTTGTCTAAAACGGTCAATGAAACTGTTTTATATGGGAAAGAAATAATACAACTACATTGCCACGTACTTTACCATATAAAACAGTAATTTCCTTTTTGCCACCAGTGGTTTCTTCCATTTCCTGTTTTTACGTCAACAATCGTTGCACATGTTGGTTGGTCTCTAGCGTCAGGATTTGTTTTTACAAAGACGAAAAGAGACTGAAATGGGTAAAAAGAAAGGAGCCAATGGACTCGGCAGAGCGCTGATAAAGGAGAGACTTCAGTCCGGCCGGGGGAACAGGAGAGGAGACTCGTGGGTAAACGCCTTTGGTTTTAGTTTTGGTAGTTTTAGCTCCTACAGATCTAAGAATCATACCTAGCTCCTCGTTGTATCCTTTAGCGTTAACATTATGAATGCAGAAAGAATGACTGCATTTACTTGAT
This sequence comes from Philypnodon macrostomus, assembly GCA_036025475.1. Lineage (NCBI taxonomy): Eukaryota > Metazoa > Chordata > Actinopteri > Gobiiformes > Eleotridae > Philypnodon > Philypnodon macrostomus. The sequence goes on from JAVQKC010045394.1 coordinate 13,138, forward strand.
AAAGTGGTTAGTTTGTTATAAAGACATATTTTGACCTTTCCAGCTTCACACTAGTGAACTGAATGATGGATATGACTGGGGAAGGTTGAACCTGCAGTCTGTGACAGAGCAAAGCTCAATGGATGATTTCTTGGCCACTGCTGAACTGGCAGGAACAGAGTTTGTCGCGGGTATGTCATATCTACATACTTACTTATGCCAAGTGTCTTTTGTCTTCTATATGTAATATCCTGAATCTCTGTTTGCAATTTTAGAGAAACTCAACATCAAGTTTGTTCCAGCTGAGGCCAGGGCAGGCTTATTAACTATAGAAGAGAAGAGCAGGCTGAAGAAGCTACATGAAGAAAACAGACATTTTCTTAGAATTCCTCGTCGGTATGTGCAACACCAATACATTTAATGTTAATAGTTTTAATCACTTATGTACTAATGTTCTGTGTTATCATAGGCCCCACTGGGATGACAGCACAAGTCCAGAAGAACTTCAGATGGCAGAGAAGGACAGCTTCTTAGAGTGGAGACGAGAACTTGCACAGTGTGTCTTATTTTTTATAATTTGTTTTGTTTGTTGTATCAAACACAAACAGTCATTAACATAACACCAACAATAATAGTTAAGTAGGTTTGGTAACTGTAGTGTTTTTTCTCTTAAAGACTGGAAGAGGAACAGAAGTTGATTCTAACGCCTTTTGAGAAAAACCTGGAGTTTTGGAGACAGCTGTGGAGAGTAATTGAGAGAAGGTAAACAATAATACTCTTCAACTAAATGTTTCTGTAGAATTAACTAAATCTTGATTGTAATCATTTCTCCAGTGATGTCATTGTTCAAATAGTTGATGGCCGAAACCCGTTGCTGTTCCGATGTCCTGACCTTGTAAGTAGTGTTAAACAACTGTAGGATGAGAACATTTCATTGTAGTATTTTTACAGATTTTTATGCCCCTTTCTTCTTTTAGGAGTCATATGTAAAGGAGGTATCAGAAGACAAGGTGAACATGCTTTTAATAAACAAAGCAGATTTGCTGACCAAGAAGCAGAGGAAAGAGTGGGCCCGACATTTTGAAAAGGAAGGACTTAGGGCTGTCTTTTGGTCAGCATTGGCTGAAAGCAACCGGCTGGATGCAGAGGAGAAGGTAGGTCTAAAAGTCTCCTATACCACATTAAGCTTTAGCGGAAATTAGTTTCAATAAAGAGAATTGTTTCAAAGGGAATGGATATTGAGGTCTCAGAACATGAAGAAAGTGACCCGGAAGAGGAACCACTAGGTCATCCAGCCAAACAAGAAAGTGGAAAAGTAAAAAATGAAAGTGACACAGAAGTAGCAGGTACAGATGAAGAAGAACAGACAAATATAACGGTGAATGATGAGGACTGGCAAACCAGCTCAGAAGATGAAATGGAAGAAGAGGGGCCTGTTAGTTCATCAAATAAATCCTCTTTCCACAACTCCAGTCGACTGCTGCACAAGGACGAGCTGCTGGCTGTGTTTAAGTCGGTTCACACTGGGCACAAGTGTAAAGACGGAGAACTCACAGTAGGACTGGTATGTAGAGCAAAATATTATTATGCACAAAGATCAAATATTAGCTTTGTTGATAGAATTTCATTTGTAAATATAGCTTCAATGTTCTTCAGGTTGGTTATCCCAATGTAGGAAAGAGTTCCACTATCAACACTATTTTGAGAAACAAAAAGGTGTCAGTTTCAGCTACTCCTGGGCACACCAAGCACTTTCAGGTAATTGAATTTAAATTGAATTTTTTTTCGTTCGTCTGAATTTCAAAGTAAAAGGCTGTGACCAGTTTCTCGTATTTTGTTTTACAGACGCTGTATGTAGAGCCAGGACTGTGTCTCTGTGACTGCCCTGGTTTGGTTATGCCTTCATTTGTTTCCACTAAAGCAGAGATGATCTGCTCTGGGATTCTGCCCATCGACCAAATGAGAGACCATGTCCCTGCAGTCTCACTCATATCCTTTATTTTGCTTTTGTTCATCAGTTGCTTGACTCTTTAAACTTTACAATTTTCTTTTTGTGATTTGAAGTTGATTTCTTAACATTGGTTGAACGTATGTCAGACAATCCCACGCCATGTTTTAGAAGGAACTTATGGTATTAACATTATCAGACCACGAGAAGATGAAGACCCGGAGAGGACACCCACTTCTGAGGAAATGCTCACTGCTTATGGATGTAAGATTATTAGATGTGTTGATTGATGTAACTGATTTCAAGTCTTTAGTTTGTTTCTAACAAGTGATTGACTATTTTCTTCCAGACATGAGAGGCTTTATGACTTCACATGGTCAACCTGATCAGCCCAGATCAGCCCGCTACATCCTTAAAGACTATGTTAATGTAAGCTCATATGCAAAATGGACTTGACTAAATGTATGCTGAAGGAAAATGTCATTGAGTTAAGCCAAAGGTTTGAGGTTGATTTGGATAAATCAAAATATGAAAATACTACATGCAATGTTGGCAATGAATATGCTGTTGAAATTTATTTAGCTATAACTAAATTCTAAACCTTTAGGTAGAGTTGTGGCCTGTCTCAATAGCTGCACTTGCACCACTCAAAAGCACATTCACACTGGCACTTCATATGCACTTCCAGAAAGTGCAAATAGTATGAGTTCATTGTTCTTCTTTGTTTTAGAAGCAATCGATTCTGCCTTTATATCTTTTTTTCCAATAATTGCATATTTCTTATTGCCCTCTGTTTACCAGGGTAAGCTACTCTACTGCCATCCTCCACCATATATAAATCCTAAGGACTTTCAGCCGCAGCACAGCAGCTTTCAGAGGAAAGATTTAGACGTGTGTGACCTCTCCTCAGCCTCAAACTCACAACAAAAAGTCAAAAGAATTGAAAACACTGTGGACACAAACTTTTTTCATCAGGTAAATGACTGTACCTTTAATGAATTTACTGTTAAACGTTGATTAATCGTTATGCTAATAAGCTCATATTGTTTGCCTTATTTAGCAAAATGTAAGAGCTTTGTCTAAAGGAGTTCAGTCCGTCATGGGCTATAAACCAGGAAGTGGACCTACTGGGCCTGGACAGCCGGGATCAGAAGTAATGTTGGGCAAGCCCTGGAAAAAACATGGGAACAGGAATAAGAAGGAGAAAGTACGACGACTCAACAAGCATCTGGATGCCTGATAAATTCTCTAAATGAAATGTATTTGTTCACAGACAAATTGAAACTGAGCAACCCTAAAATAGCAATTCCAAAGGAATTTCAGACTATTCTGTAATGAATTAAATAATGTGCGGTCAAATATGCGCCCCGGACTTGCAGCTGAAATCTCGGCTGATATTACATGAAATATTGTAAGAGATCCCTATTGTATATTTTGATGTTAGAAATAACAAAATACTGTATCCAGAAAATGTTTTATCTAATGCTAAATTAGTGAGGCATGTTAACTAGAATTTACTCAATTTATGGGAAAAAGTACATTTTATATTAATGCATATTTTCAGAACCGACATCAAGTTGTCATCAGAGGTGGGTGGAGTAGCCAATAATTTTACTCATGTAAGAGTACCGTTATTTCAAAATAAAAAGGTACTCATTCACATAATTACTCAAGTAAGAGTAGAAAAGTACTACTCGAGTCCTGAGTAACTGTTTGAGCGTAATGTCAGATTATTTGTTTAATTTTGTTGTAATCGGTGAAAATAAACAGATAAACAGATTGTGATATTCAAAAGATTAAAAAAAACGTAAATAATTTAAAAAATTAAGGCACTAGGAACATAATGTACACAACATCTTTCACATAAAGCTGATCTTACATGACACACAGAGGTGGGTAAAAGTACTCTTACTCTTTCTAGATTTCTATGAAGTACAGTTTACAAAATATAACTCAAATAAAAGTAAGTATTGTGCAGTAAAGCTACTCTATGGAGTACAATTTATTTAAAAAGTTACTCAAGTAAATGTAACTGAGTACTACCCA
>JAVQKC010045440.1:0-11165 GCA_036025475.1 Philypnodon macrostomus
TCAATTAATATAACACCACATCTCACACACACACACACACACACACACACACACACACACACACACACACACACACACACACACACACACACACACACACACACCTTTTCCTCTCATCTGGTGCATTTTTCTTCCCAGTGAGCAGCAGCCCTCCCTGGGAAACTTAGAGGATGCATGGCCCCATCAGCTAACCCCACAAAGGAAAACTCAGATGGTATATTTTTATTGTTCTCGTGCACAATACAGTTTGCCCTCCCTCTGGGCAGTTTTGGTAAGTTTGCTTACTCTGCTATCACCATGTAACAATATCTCTAGGATAGATTTTTGCTGTTGCTATTCTTAGAGCACATTGACAAAAGTGTAACATTCACACAAAATCTTCCATTGTCTCTAGAAATATGTGCTTTCAACTCCTATGGACGATTAAACATTCAGCCAATAGGAAAAATACTGCATCTCAGAATGTGAAATAGTCCATGTGAGTTGACTGATCTACTTAAGTAAATTGAGACAATGAAAGATTTTGCTTGTGAATGATTATTATGAATGAGTATCCAGCTCGTCAGATTGAGATACCTTCAAATGGACCCTAATGGCTTTATCTAAACTTTAATGTTCACATGTAGAATAGTTATATTGGCTCTACTTTAATACTATGCAGTACTTATAGAAATCATCCTTCTAAAAAGATCAAATTATGTGCATGTCCTTTGAAGACCCTCTTTCTCCCTGGTCAGAAAATAGCAGCAAGGCGAAAGAGTTTAGCTCCTGAGATGGTCGGCACCTCTGCATAGTGGAGTCAGCACAATAGGGTACCTTTAAACAAGAAACTGTGGCTATACTGCTGTACACGTGGACCGACATTAGGGATGACTATCTCACCACAATACTCGCTGGCAAGACTTCAAGAAAGCACTTAGAAAACACAAACACAAACGCTGACGTTTCCAACCACAATTTTCAACCCCCCGTGTGGAAAAAAGTGGTTTATTCTGCTCAGTGCCATGGTGTCTGCCAGAGTTTCCTTAATTCAGCAAGAATGAGGTTTAGTAAAGGAAAAATGTGACGGTTTATATTTCAGATCTCTCTCCTGGTTAACTGAAAGCAACCATCAGGCCTATACATACCAAGATGGAGAGATCTGAAGGTCTTATATAACTGGACTTGGACTTTGGGGGTATTTTTTATTAACTGTGCAATGTTTGGTAGCTTGTATGTGGGTGTCAGTGAGTGCTGGACTTTTCATCTGACAGGGTTCAAGGGGTAACATTTAACAACAAGCTATCTGAGCCCCTAACCATCAGCACGGGGGCCCCTCAGGGGTGCGTTCTCTCCCCCCTTCTGTTCTCACTCTTTACAAATGAATGCATTTTCCATTGTCAATCTGTGAAGTTGTTCAAATTTGCTGATGACACCACATTAGTGGGTTGTATCACTGAGAACAATAAAAGTATGTACAGACAAGGCATTGGTGGATTGGTGCAATGCTAATAATCTGGAACTGAATGTAAATAAAACTGAAGAGCTTGTGGTGGACTATTGTTAAAACAGAGCGACCAATACAAATCAACACCACCCAGGTGCAGCAGGTGGACAGCTACAGATTTCTGGGCTTTAACATCTCAGTGGACATAAAGTGGTCAGTCAACACTATTCTGAAGAAAGCACATCAAAGACTACACTTTCTGAAACAACGAAATGGTGTGTTAACCTTTGGAATTACAGTCTGGTTTGGAAGTTTGATTGCAGAGGAGAAAAGGCAGCTCAACCCATCAGTACGGACAGCATCACGGGTCACAGGACGTGAAGTAACATCTCTGTGTGTAGAATGTTCAGTGCAGAAAAATGGGGCTCTATCAAAGTGGAAGCAAATAGTTTATCAATTGAAAAGGTCAGAGTGCACGAGAATAAAGTCTGAGAAAAAAGCTAGTGCTCTTGGCTTTGAGCAAAACGGTTGTGGTTCATTCCTCGGGCCACCTGACTACAATCACCGTGGATGGAGTCTGCATGTCCTTCTCTGAGATACTGTGGGTTCTCACCAGATACACCTGCCTCATACCATCAAGTCACCCCTTGATACATAATAGGGATAAGCAGTTCTTTATTGCAGTTCGTATTTCCAAATGAGTTATCTTTTAGTTAAGGAGTAAATGCTCTATCCAGTAAGCCACAAAGTCGATTAGCTAACTGACTCGCTTTTGAACGGCGTCCATCTTAACCTTGACCCAGTGCCTGAAGCAGCTCTCCAACACACACGAAAAGAAACACACAGGCATTAAGTGATATACTGTGGCCTCTAACCCCTCTGCCAGCCTGTACCCATGATTCAGCTCTAGCTCTTGCTGGTTTTATCATCCATAGTAAAGGATAACATTCAGGCAAGCTGTGACCCCCTACTGCTCCCACCGCTGGGGTCAACAGGTCTGTGCCCAGTGACCATAAAACTAGCCAGGATTTATCATCTACAGCTAAGTCTGGACAGATTGTTACGCAAGGCCTCCTTTGTGAAGCTTACCCTGAATCACATGGTGAGCTCACCTGCAGGCCATTACAAGATCTTTTCATTGACACAAGTCCAGCAACTGGTTCTCTTAATATATTTTAGCGTTCCTATGGAAATGAAATCTGCACTACCTGATTTTTCCTTGTATTTTAGCAAAGATTATTATTAAGGTATTAGTACAACATAATAGAAGTCATCTGAGAAAAAAAAAAGACTTTGAGGTCCCTTGTGGACTGTGTTTTAGAGCGAGGGAAGGCACTGTTTAACCAATCACATGCTTCCCCAGGACAGGAGCACTCTGATTGGTTGATACATTGTTTATTTATCAAAAAAAATCAGGGAGCTGTACTTCCTGGTTTGTGTGAGACCATGATATTGGGTTGTGAAGAAGAGGAATTACAAAACGAGAGTGTATCATTATTACTTAGATTTTTTTAGATTGAGGTTTGTTTAGCCCAGTTTGTTGTGGTTTATTCCTGGTACATGGTTTATTCCTGGTACATGGTTTATTCCTGGTACATGAGCTGCTTTATGATTGGATTATCCCTTGTTAGAGCTAAACTAAATACATTGATTTTACTAACAGAAATGTACTAAAATACTGAGGACTTCTGATGTATAAGATGTAGTAGCTGCAAATACTCTTCTGTCATTGGAGTCCATGTTACCAGTATGTTTTCAGGCTGCATGTTGTGTCTTTGACAGAAGTACAAACTCCTAATGGTTGCCTTTTTAACCCAACAGCTGGAGTGTGGTAAGCATTTTAGTGCTTTGTGCCTTGTACTCAGTAAAAGCTATTTAAACAGTGCTCCTCAGGTTTTCAAGAGCTTTGAAGTTTTGTGAGGCGTCATTAAAGTGGAAAATGGCAGAAAATGGACAAAATAAATAGTGTGTTATGGTACAATATCAATAATGGAATAAACTATGATCACATTGGTTCTATCAGAGCGCCGAATTAGATTTGTCATGCAAACAAGAGTTGAAACTTTTTAATATACTGTGTGAGATTAAAAGCTTTTAGAGTGACTTTCCATTTCAATTGGAAACTCTAAGACCAGCATGTCAAATTAAACAATCCTTTCCTAATACGTCTTGCTCGACAGCTTAAAGTGCTCAAATGAAAGGGCCCAGCAGCTGGCTCCGGTCTCAGTGTGTATCAGTTGCATTTGAATGCTGCTCAACTCAGAGATAGTCCCACTCAAATGCGTGCACTAAACCACAACCCAGTGTCAACACATCACAGATGGACCAAGAGCTGTCCCGGGATACAATGTGTGGCATGCACTCTTTACATTGCATATGCCACAAAAGGCCTTCAAAACAGGGGTCTGGATGTCTAATGAGTGAGATCATGTAAACAGTCCTAGCACAGACAGACCCTCCCTTGGGCACTTTGTCTCATGTCTGTGCTTTCATCCACCCTACCATCTACTACTCATATCCTTACATCTCTCTCCTCTTCCCCTTTGACCTCACCACCTTATCATTACTTCCTCTAACCTTCTACAGAACCACCCAAGTCCTGTATCTCCCCTGAGTTTAAAGGCTTGGTGAATCCCAGGAGTGTGCTCAGAGTATACCATGTGAGCCTTAGGAATTTCCTCTCAGTTTTGCCATCAGGTCCAGCTCTCCTCCTCCTAACGCATCACAAGACACGTGCAGCACCCCTCACAGCCGTGACATAGAGGCTCCAAGTAGAACCTTCAGCTTTATCCCAAACACTTATATTAGCTTTATTAGAGATTCAGTTTGACCCGGCAACACATGCACCACTCCAAACACAAACACTGATACAAAAGTGGAAATACAGTAGTTTTTATGGTGAAATAGGGCTTTTTATTATTTAGAATTAGGTTATGTAAAATGGAAACTATAGCAAAACTAGACCTGTGTATATAGATTAAAGTTAAGATTAAATGTCACTATTTCTGCTGCCTGAGAGGAATACAATGTCTCTTTAACACATCCCTGGCAGTGAAGGAGCTGCAGAAGCAAAACAGATGCATGCTGACATCTGGAAGGAAGCTCCCAATAACATGTTCAACATCACGTCCACAAAAAGTCTCAAATTGAATATACATCTTTAGAAAAGCAGCAAACAAGTACATTCTGCATCACGCTGACAATGTTTTATTTCCCCCTGAAAAAACTCCAATCAATTTATCTCCACTGAGCCCTTGGATTGTGTTTATTTGATCTCCAGTGAGGACATGACACGCTAAATTATTTGTGGAATAAACAATCGCTAATCACGATCTGTCTCTTTGGTTGGCTTGATGAACGATGAAAGGAATACAAGTCAGAGAATTGCTGCAACAGAGGCTTTATCAGCTCGAATTTGTCAGATGATTAGCTAATAGCTCGATGCCCACTGTGAGACAAGATTTCACTAGAAACCCCTCTTTGCACATGATCCTAAAGTTCAGTGCTGCATATTAAAAACTCCAATTAGTTTTGCAGAAAATAAGGAAGAGTCCCACAGAGATAGACGGACCTCCCCATAGATAGATTAAATAAACAGTTGGAGAAGTGGATTGACCCAGGTTATTGTGGTCTTGGGTCATTGGCCATTCCTTCAAATCCCCCCCAGTGTGATTATAAGACTTAGTAAGTGTAAGTGTACATGCCAGACATATTGAACCACACTGCACAGTCAAATTCCACTACTGAACTTCACATGAAAAATCTATTAAAGCATTTGCATTAAAAATACAACTTAACTTGTGTCTGTGTCAGCCCTGCAACTAATTGGCCATTGTCCAGAGTGTACCCAGCCCTAGACCCATACAGTTGTTTTGGCTCCAATCCCACAACCTCTAACAGGATTAAGCACCATAAGGTTCATGAATAGAATCTGTGTAAATATCAAAATTACAACTGGCTGCACATCTTAAACAAACTGAAAACTAATACTTGGAGTCACTTAAATGTTCAAATTTTACAGTGGACTTGTGTATGTGTGTAAACCACAGGATCAACAAACAAGTCAGAGGAGAGACAGTTTGTCCAAGTGCTGCTGTGTTTTGAAGAGGAGGGGTCAGGGGCTCAAAAATGTGCTTTCCCTCAGTTTTCCTGTCTACTGCGGGAACAGAACTTGGTGACTCCTGGGTGAACTATCCAAAGACACCCAGGGCTTGCATGCTTCTTGGTCAGACCCAGGACGGAAGCTCATCCTTTGGGGAGTAACCCAAGAGAGTCAAGGACCCAGAGGTCAGTCAAGACAAGCTTGTTAAATTCAACACACACCAATTGCATGTCGAGGAATGAGCAGCATCTAAAGCAAGAATGTTGTTAGTGAAGATATCTGAAGGAGGCAGGACAGCTCTAATGGTCTAACAGATAAATCAGTTAAACAGCCATCACTGCAGGGCTGTTTCTGAGAACTCAGCACAACACATGCTTTGGAACGGTCAGAGGTGAGTATAAACCAGTTAGGTATTCTGTTTGAGCACCCTTATAATATACTGTTGATGTAGATTTATACACTTCACATCTTACTTCTGCTTGAGTAAGTAAAGTACACAATACTCTGCCCACACTATAAGATATCTACAGCAAATAAAAATGTGGAATTTAGTTTATTCCTTTTTGGAAATACTACTCATTTATAGTTTAGATTTTTTTTCTGCCTGATTCCATTATAATCATGATTAACTTACCATTACTTAGTAGTATTAAATACATCTGACTCCTACTCGAGTATTTCATTGTATGATTACTCTTTAGGATGAAACTTTTTCGTTAAATTATTAATTATTTTCATGTGACCATTCATTGGTAAGGATGGCTCATGATGTGTATGTGTTTTGAATTGGATTTCAGCTGCTGATCAAGGTTGACATGCTAATCCTACTAAGATGCCTGGATCAGATGCCAGGCATGCCAAAATGAAATGCAGTGTCTATAACCACCCTCACCATGTGGCACACTGATGGATAGATGATATGCAAACTCTCTGATATGAATTAGTGAAAATTTCAGTTTTTTCCACTGCTGTTAATGTCAGCAAAAATCCAATCTGCCTGGAGTTGAGCTACAGAATAAACAAAGTCAAAATTCTATTACATAAGAGTAAATGTTTTATGGGGTCAAAATCAGGAAATTCCACAAATCTTTAACATTACTCCCTAAACCAGGAATAATAAATAGTGTGATGATAATAATAACAGAGATCATAGGCCATAGATTTCTCTCTGTTTGTCTCTTCTGTGAACTCACTGACCACAGATAAGTTTACTGAGTTGAAGATGTGCTGCCACCTGCTGTTACTATGTATAGTGTGTCAGAAGTGCACATCTTGGCCACATAATTAAGTACAGCTGGCACCTTGATATCACTGTAGAGCAAAGTGTTGATCAACAATCACAGGCATATGGTATGTTAAAGAGGACACACCAGCAAATTGACAATCATTTGAGAAGAAAGGTAATTGTAATAGCTTCAACTTGGTACATTAGTAGTGCGAGACAGGCAGAGAAATAATCTAATGGAGTTTTAACACATAACCATCACAACCAGGTGGCTTTTAACTACATGAAGGTAGGAGACCATCTGAACTCACATGTAAAACTGAAGCTGATGAACACCAACAAAAGACCACAGATCTGGCCACTTAGACTATTGGATACAGAGTATGCCAGCATATATAAGAACATATATAAAAAATTACACTGCATTAACATTTGTCAAGTTTTATTGGAAGAGTAAAAAATACGTTTGCTCAGGTCTGAAACTTTAAGACATTAAATTATACAACATTACAAAAGAAGCCTGAGTTGTGTAAAACATTCATTAACAGATCAATTCAAAATAATTTCTAGTTTCAAAAGTAAACTGTATGTTGACATATTCATATTCTGTCAAGATGAGCAGTATTGGTCTCGTGTTTTTAACATTTTTCATTATCATTATTATTGTTGTTGTTATCATTGTTGTTATCGTTGTCGTTATCATATTTGTTATCATTGTTATTGTTGTTATCATTGTTGTTATCATTGTTGTTATCGTTGTCGTTCTCATTGTTGTTATCGTTGTCGTTCTCGTTGTTGTTATCGTTGTCATTATCATTGTCATCATTGTCGTTCTCATTGTTGTTCTCATTGTTGTTCTCATTGTTGTTCTCATTGTTGCCGTTATGATTGAAAATTGTTATCGTTGTTATTGTTATCATCGAACATTGTTATTGTTGTTGTTATCATTGTTATCATTGTCGTTATCGTTGTCATTGTTGTTATCGTCGTTGTTAATATTATCATTATTGTTATGTTTTATTTTTATGTGCCCTGATGCCTTGGTCATATTGCAAAGTTTATGTATGAATGAAGAAGCAATATGGCTAGTTTCACAGACATATTCACAGAACCATTGTGTGAATATGTCTATTCAAACCTGTTAACTTGCTTGTTACAGTAATGCAAATAGCAAATCAGCCAATTCTATGGCAGCAACTCAATGCATTTAGGCCTGGAACATATTAAAGACAAACTGAAGCAGAATAGTGAAGATTATCTATGTGACTAGACATGACATGGACTGGTTTGAGCAGAGCAGCAGGACAACCTGAACCTTGATTGAGCAGCAGAGGATCACACAGGGGTACAAGATATATGTATAAAAATAGCTCAGTGAGTGTAGGTGTACCATTTGTCTCTGTCAAAGTTTCAGTTCCAGAAGTTGAACTGAAGTTTTTTTTTTTTTTGAATAATATAATCAGGACCAAAAGTATTTTTCCTCCAGCTGAGATACAGCATTTGCAACATTGTTTCAAAGTGAGGTTTCTTTTGAGTCTGGCAAAATGGGCTTGAAAGTCAGGATCTCTGTGAAGGTATGTCCTGGAAAAAATACAAATAAAAATTCAGATTTCAAAACATATTTTTGTTCATTTGCCACCAAATAATACAAACATATATATGCATATATACATATATACACATATATATACATATATACACATATATATACATATACATATATATACATATACATATATATACATATTCCCTGCTTACGTTTCCATTGGTCCAGAGTTAGTTCTGCATTGTCCAGTGAGTGGTCATAAGGCAGTGCTTCAGTCTCCTCATCTGGTTCTCTGAAAACTGAGAAATATGGCAACAACAGAGCTTCTGCGGCAGTCACTCGGTTCTCTGGATCCAGTAACAACATGCACTCCAGCACGCACACAGCTGACAGGACAGATACACAAAGTCACATATTGGTCATATTGCATATACAGATACTCAAATGTAACAATAACTACATTTGGCTTTACAATTATTATTCCATTAAACTAAAACTGGCCTAAACCAGGACTAACCCAGGTCTAAACCAAGAAAAAAACAGGCATTAAAATAGAGCAGGACTAATACAGAAACAAAACTGTAAATTAAACTCAATCACAACTTGAACTTCTACAAGCTCCACTAGAAATAGTCTGTGTACCACCACTGGTACCTGTACCACAGTTTGAGAACCACTACAAAAGGCTGGACATGTCTTACCTTGTGGGTTAACTTCTGAAAACACCTTTAGTAGATCTTTCTTCTCCTCTTTAGGAAGGCCTTGGATGTATGTTTTGGCCTTAAAGACATAAATAATAATACAATTATAGACAAGACAATATTACAGTAAAATGCTAAGGTTGAACTTACATCTTCAGACTCAAGTTTGGAAACAAATTCTTGAGCTGGTGTTCCTGTGACCTTCATGATCTCAGTCAGCTGGTCCAAGTCTGAGGAATTAAGGTGTTAAGGTTTTCATGCAATCAGAAATAAAATGATGACTGCTAAGATGTCTGGACATGCACTGTGTGATCACAGACCACGCGGAGTGTGGTAAAAGGATACGGTCGCTGCCTTTAAAAAGAGGTTTTCCCTGGAGCATCTCAGCCATGATGCAGCCCACAGACCAAATGTCCACTGAGGATGGAATCATTTATAGATACATTCTTAGGAAATAATATTAAACTAGAAATCACTCAGAGAGTGCAGACCTCCGCCAAGGTAGCAAATGTCCCCTGTATGGCTCCTAAAATAAACAGCTCTAAATAGAACCCTCTTTGGGACTGGAGTTTTAATATATGATATAATCATTCAAATCATCTTCATACAAAGAGAGGTTACCAAAACCACAGAAACAGTAATAGTCTAATAAAACAAGGTCCTCTGCAAGAAGCTGAAAAGGACGAGAAATTGCAGTACTGCAATAAAATGTCTGCTGTTGATCTTTAGACTGACAACATGACAGACTGTCCTCTGCTGTGACTTTACCACAGGGCTAGAGAGCAGGTGTTGGATTTCACAACACAGGGGGGTGGGCTAGGAGAGGCACTTTCACACCACAGACCCTAGTCCCATTCAAATGAATGAGAAATACCATACACTTCTTCCTTGTGCTATTCTTGACATTCCCTGAAAATTTCATCCAAATCTGTTCAGTTGTTTTTGTGTAAAGTTGCTGACACACACACACACACACACACACACACACACACACACACAGACGCTACCGAAAACATAACATCAGTGGAGGTAAAATACATTTGTATACAGGCAAAAGGGAATTGACATTATGAGTGTGAGATGCAAAGACTCCATCTAGAGGTTAGTCAGAACAATGTTGTAATAAACCATGTATACCTCAAGTGACATCATATGCAGTAACGTACTAAAATATGTCTATGTCTGCATCTATGTCAAGAGACTAATGATGATGTCCTGCCAAAATCAGTTTGAAAATGTCAAAAACTGTGGATATAGATGGTCGCAAGTTTTAGTAAAGTTGTAAAATTGTAAAGTGAATGTGGTTTTGTTAGCATGTTGCATTAACCTTACTGTTGACACACAGCCACAGACAACTATTGTTTAATAGCTATCATACTTAATGCATTATTACTTCTTGTTTCTATAAAACTACCCACAGCAGTTATAGAATGGAACAATTACACTGCTAATGGTTTTTTCATCACAAAATACAGCTGAAAGGCCACAAAAGCCACACTTCACTTTTTATTTGTTCAAAGTCCTATGATGGAGTATGACACTATTGTATTGTGCTAATTGTCTTTCCCTCACCAGTCTGAGTGTAGTGCATCCAGTTGAGGATGACCTCCGGGGCTCTGTACCAGCGGGTCACCACATACCCTGTCATCTCACTGTCCGCCTGTCGCGCCAAGCCAAAATCTAAGATCTTATACAACAGATAAAGAACATAGGGTCAGTACAAGAAACCAGACAGTGAAATGAACTGTCAGACCTGTAATAAGTAAATGTTAATAAGCAATATAAACACATAATCTGTTAATAAGCAATATAAACACAATCTTGTTTCAAGATGTTTCGTTTGTACCTTGAGTTCACAGTCTTGGTTAATGGCGAGATTTCCTGGTTTCAGATCCTACAAAAATGTGAATATATCTGTTAGTGAAAAAACATAAATAATATGCTTAGACAGTAACTGTCTCTAAAAGACTCAGAGACAGTTACTACCCCCAAGCTGTCAGACTACTGAACTCTCAATAATGCTCCCAATAATACTGAACTCTCAAAAATACTGCACTAAATCACTTTATGTAATATGTTTACTGCTGCCGCACCATTTGAATGTATCATGTATGTGCAATACTATATCATGTGCAATACAAAATTCATCTGAAGTATTTTACCAC
>JAVQKC010045450.1:0-26556 GCA_036025475.1 Philypnodon macrostomus
GGTATATTTGACAGCCTCTAACGTGCACATACTTTGCCCGATTAGGCTCAAACCTGAAATACCTAATGACCCCCCGGCCCTGAACACATCTGACTGATATGATGGCAGTTATCTCTATAGCGCCCCCTATAGACTGAAAGAAGAATGTAGTTTTAGGGAATTTTCCAAATTTGGCAAAAATATTCTTCACAAACATTTAGACAAATCAAAAATGTCAACTAGACCCTTCCAATGTTTGTCATGGTTTGGAGGCGAGGCCTCTTAATTGCTCGTTAGCAATATTAAAACCCTTAGAAATCACACAATGTCTGATTAAGGTGACCGTTGGTGACAGTTGTAGCAGACGTATGGGGCAGACGTATGAGGCAGACGTATGGGGTCGTTTCGCCAATATACACCTTGCTGTTGGGGACGACAGCACAGGCCTAGTCTGACATTTGTGACTATAACAGAGGTTATAACTATAACTATAAATGGGATATATATTATTAAATAAACTTAAACCTTAAAAGAATAAAAAATGCCCTCATTTATAAACAATAATTATAGGTGTTTTTGACATTACTTCAATTAAATGAAAAAGCCCATTAAGCACACATTGGAATGCCCACTTAACCACTGACAATGTGTTTAACTTGTTGCAATTGTGTTTCTGTAGCCAAAATCACATTAACTTTAGGCCATGATTGTTAAGTGTATTCTGCAGTTTCACCCATATATCACATAAGGAGGCCAGTGCTATGTGTTGACATCTTGATGCAGTAGCTCATTGAAACTCTGGGAAGTGACTTGTCCTTGTCTTTGGGTGTTAGCGCTCAAGTATGTGCTGCAGTGTGATCTCAGCTGGAGTGGCCCGGGCCTGTACGGTGCTGATCCGCCAGGCGCCCATAGCAATCAGTCAGTCTGTACGGAGACTAACGCTAACTGCATCCTGTGGTTATTACCCTGAACACACCAGAAAGCATGGCTCTTGGTTTAGATGGTATCTCCAGGCCCACTTCCAAGAGAGCTTATAGGGTGGGACTTTACTGTATAGTGAACAGACGAGACCCTCCCAACGGCTGTTTATCCCAAAAACAGTTCACGTCTTCAGCCAAAATGTTAGACTGTGGGGAAATGTTTATATTTGTTATTCAAGTTCAAAGGTAAATACGTAAAATGTGCGGACTTATTGGGGCTTATTTTGGCTTATTTTGTATCATTATTATTATTTAATGTTTTGTAGTCTTGTATTTCAATAGACCAAAGATACCAATGTGTCAGTGAAAAAAGCTATATTAGTTTTAATGTATCTTTGGCTTTTGCATTGATCTGAGGTCTTCTAGTGCTTCCAGTTTTCTTGCACTCAATAAACTTTCTATATTACCCAATGGAAGCAAAAAGCATTATTGATTAGTATTTAACCTTTGCAATTTTATGATTAACCTAATATGGCACAAAATAGTCACATGAACACAAGCGCCCCTATATCTCCATGGGATCTAGAATGGAATGGAATTTGAAACGTTTTAGCCAAAAATGTTTCCATGGTCAAGGTGTTTTTTGCAGAAACGTTTCAGATTTCGTTCCGTTCTCCAGCTTCAGTCACATCTGTCAGAGTCGTCATCTGCTGCCGGTGAAAGTGTCATGGATTGATACGCAGGTAGGTGATCCGGTGGCACGGGCAAAACTTCACGCTCAACCAAACACACTGACAAGCTCCGGATTAATATGGACCCCAGGCAAGCGTGAGCTCAAAGCCACATCTCTCTCTGTAATGGGACTTCCTGAATTGTGTTTTGGCTTCTGTACTTCATGTTCAGAGAAGTCCAACATTTATTTGTGGACCTTGATTTTGGCAGGGGTAGGCTAAAGGCAACATGCCAGTATAGACCTTTTCACAAAATTACCTTCAACAAGCCAACCTCTCCTTGTTTTTTGTACAGTATGGCTAATAATAGAAGCATGAGTCAAAATGATGATAGATGTATTTTTTCTGTCTTCTGTTGTTGACGCATGGAATTGAATGCTATGAGCTTATGTTGTCTCTAGTCGTGATCAAACTGTGATCTGTCTAGCAAAGTAACAATGTAGGAATATAAAAGATAATAGTCTAAATAATATATATCAACCAGCTGTGAGTGTTTGCAATGAGCTCTGATGGATGTGTGTCTCTGTGTCATTCAGGCAGTGTGGCGAGCCTAGATAAGAGCCCCTTATGAGGTGAAAAGCCCCTCCCCATTGTGCAGTCGCCCCCCCTCCCGTCCCAGCACCAAGGAATAAGGCATGTCATCGCTGCTCCTCTTTTTGGCAATGTTCCTTCTCTCCCGCAGCGTCCAGGTGGGTCCCATAGACACACATGCACAAACAAAGTATTCACCACCACTGGTTATACATTTTGATATAAACCAGAGATTGCTATAGCACTGAAGCCTAAAAATCCAGTGGACAATGTATCAAGCTGTCCGCACAGTAGCACTTACACCCCCACACAGGAGGACATTTTGATGGATGTTGCTCTTCACATGGCCATGGTTGTGTGCGGTTACTCTTAAGAAACACTTACAGTTAGGCTAATATACTATGTGTTATTATAGTTTCCATTTCTGCTGCTTTAAAAAAAAGTAACTATTATGCTAACTTAACTTTCTTAGCATGTTTCTGTGGCAAAAACATACCAGGAGGTTGTAATCTTGCATGATGAGGTGCTGACTTTCTCATGAGCAGAAAAACACCCCTCTATACAAAGCCAAAAACTGCCCATCTTGATACTATATTCCAGTGTTTGCATGGGCAGTTGTAGTGGAGTGAGCGTGGCCATTAGGGGGAACGCGGGCCTTAAAAGGGATTAGTAAAAAAAAAATGTCAGCAGAAAGACAGCAACATATCCCAAAAAGAAGATTTTTCAATAAATGATTCCAAAAGCTTGAAAAAAAAGACATAATACTACACCTTTAAATGTGCAGCCACTGCTCATAAGTTCACATATACAAAGCTCTCTCAGTGTTAATAACAGTAATCGGGGATGTGCTCAGGTGTGCCCCGCTGTTACCCTGGATAAGCTGCAGGAGAGCTGGAAGCTGTACACAGAAGAATGTGATCGCAACAACAGCCGAGACCCACCCAGCACCGGTGAGACATGAATATTTACATTTGTTGTTATTTTGCTGTTGTTAAGCTGAAGACCATTGAGGAATCTCACTCCACAAACTCTATACAACTAGGGAATTTATTGGCTATGGTTCAATGATTTGATTTGTTATTTCATACCTAGGGACTGAGATTCAGAAGTAAACTGATGCAAAAAACAGCATCTTGAGGTTTCTCCTGTTCTTCTAAACACTTCTGCTGTTTGCTCTATTGCCCAAGCATTACATTTTAACACTGTTTTTTGGAGCAGGGACACTATATTATATTATGCAGCAGATGGTCACAATCCAGTGTACATTTTTTCCCAAATGAAGAGCGTTGGGTCAGGAAGGGAATCTGGCAATAAACATTAAAATGAACATACAAATCTTTGCACACTATGATTCAGAACATTTGCTGTTGCAACTCCAGAATGAGAAAAAGAGAAAAACAATACAGATTATTACAGTCATCATAGTTATTACTAACACATTTGAACCTGAAATACATGGAAATGTCAATAAGATATAATATACAATCAAACCTTATGGTTCAAAGTTAAGAGAAAATCAATATTATACACTTCCATTTATTATTTACTGTGATATTGCCTTCATGTTGTCACAGTTCCAGTACACTTGCACTGTATTATGCCTTTAGATGAAGTTGGCCTTTATTCATTTATCATGTAACCATACATACTAGAAGTCTATTGCATTTCAAACAACACATCATACTATCAACCAACAATGTTCAGCCTGGAGGGGAGAAGATGAAAGTATGAGATGAAGACTATAGAGATATAGAAAGGCTTTGAAGTCAAGATTAAAGATATAATCTATTGTATAGATGTCATAATGACCACCAGCAGTCATCATCACAACAGGCTTGTGTACTCAACAGGTCACAAAACAACAGAACATAAAGCTGGAAATCACTTTACTAGGTAGACCTTGTACTATAATGTATTTCAGTAGCTCATCTGCTTCATGATTTGTCATCTTGTGTATTCAAAAGTGGTCTACAAACCTTAAAATCTAGTAGATCAATCGTCTCTTATATCACTCTTTTTCTTCATATCGATGCAGGTTTGTCTTAAACATATTGGTCTTAATGCCATGTGACAGACTGATCAGCTAGTTGAACTCACAAGCGGTCATATAGGTCTACCTGTAATTGTTTTGTGTTTGCAGGGCTTGTTTGTAACAGGACTTTTGATGATTACGCTTGTTGGCCGGATGGTCTTCCCAACACAACTGTGAGTGTATCCTGTCCGTGGTATCTTCCATGGTTTGATGAAGGTAAGACAACACAATCTGCTGTCTACAATCACACAACTATCTCACTTTGTTTCTGTTTGTGGCTTTTAGTTCAGCATGGCATGATTTACAAGAAATGTGATGGAAACGGACAGTGGGGTATCACCAAAAACACCAGCGAGTGTGACTCCAATGACCTTAGCCTGGTAAGAAACAACTTTGTGCAGTATCTTATTGGGAAGGTCAGCTGGCATAATAATAATTCTGTCTTTTTGCAGCACTATTACAGCTACATCCAAGTCATGTACACAGTGGGTTATTCCTTATCATTTGTGGCTTTGGTGCTAGCACTTTCCATACTTATATTTTTCAGGTAAAGACCTTGGCTACAAGACTAAATATTGTGTGAATGATTTATTTTAATTCTAACAAAGTACCGACTCTTGTGTCTCAGAAAACTCCACTGTATGAGGAACAACATCCACATGAACCTGTTTGCTTCCTTTATCCTGCGAGCGCTGTCTATTCTAATCAAAGACGCTCTGGTTGATGCTAACATTGCGTCGCAGGACCTCAGCAGTGACCAGGAGCAGGGCTTTCCTCGGGCATCTATGCCTCCGGTGGAGATGCTGGTCAACAATGAGGTCAGTGCTGATGCAGAGGTACAGTAAACCATGGATATGCTTTGTAATAGAAGGGCTTGCAAAATCGCTAGCCCGACGTCCCAGGGCTAGTACTTTTTTTAGTCGGGTTACCAAAATTAAAAGAGCCCTGATTTATAGCACCTCTCTCTGCGGCTCTGTGGAGCAGCTTCAGACACAGACCCGTGTCTTCACTCTTTAGAGCAAGACTTATGTTTGGCTCATTTTCTAAACTATATTGGTCCTGCATTTGTTTGTTTCAGGCCTATACAGCTAAATGACAACATTCTGTAGCCTACCTAAATTAAATAAATGGAATCCCTCTCCTCAGGTTATAGTAGTTTTATTTCTCCGTTTCAGATTTGACTTTATAAGCATTATTCTTCTCCTTTTATTCTCCTTAAACAAAAAAGCATTTCATTTCATTACAGGCCCGAAAAACTACCAGGTATTTTTAAATTTTGTGAGCCCTGAATCAGTTGTGTTCATGTGACTTCTAAATGTGATGGTAGGATCTTGCTTTGGTGTTTTATGGTTAATAACAATGTGCAATTACTGGGCCTATTGACACGAAGGAGGCAGGGCATTAAAGCTATAATCTGAAGAGTTCCCCCAAAAAATAATGTTAAAACATCAGAGTTCGTAAGGGCCACTCAAAAACTCAACTACATATGGTCAAGCCACTACTCCACAAACTGATTTAATTTCCTACTTTAATTCATTAATGTATAATTTTAAGAAACTCCAGATTACAGCTTTAAGCCATAAGAGTGTGGTCATCAACAACATTTTAATGTCTAAAGAGTTAAACTGTCTCATGCTCACAGTGTGTTGTGTGGTTACAGGGGGAGGGTCAGTCACACAAGTTGATTTGAGTGTCATGGGGTCACAGCTGGCTGCAGCCACATTTCACGTTAGCACAATCTCTCAATATCTCAAACATCACCCCCAGAGGCACAAAGCTCCCATCTGCTGTGATCCTTCTCTCCACATTCACTGTCATGTTTTATCAGTTGTGACATAAACTGTGTTGTGGCGTTGCAGACGACGATTGGCTGTCGTATCGCGGTAGTCATGATGCAGTACAGTATCATGGCTAACAGCTACTGGCTACTGGTGGAAGGCATCTACCTCCACAACCTGCTGGTCATCACTGTGTTTACAGAGAGAAACTACTTCAAAATCTACCTGTGTATTGGCTGGGGTAAGGATTCTGTCTGCAAAGTCTAAGTTGTAACTCCATTATTAGGCAATTCACATTGGATTATTGGGATTGAATGCAAACAAGGAAAAAAGTAAAAAGCAATTACTTTCTCTTTCAGGGACACCGCTTATTTTCCTCGTGCCATGGGTGACGGTTAAATACCTTTACGAAAATCAAGAGTAAGTCTGTGCTTTTCTTTGTGTTTTTAATGACGCCAATGTAGGTATGAAATTTGGAATATACATCATTGTAGACCTCCCAAGTCATCCCAGAATGCCAGCAAGTTTTTGTAGAGCAGGGGTCCCCAACCCCTGGACTCCGGTCTAAACCTGGACCTTAAGAGCACTTTGTCCAGACCCATTATTTACTGTGCATATACGCGCAGGACAGACACTTCCATCTCAGTCCTACCCGCCTCTCTTCTCTTGCCCGCTCCTGAAACTAACCTTGACTTTCCCACTCGAGGGAGACGCTTCTGCCTGTCAGGTCCCGGGGAAAATACATCTGAATGTGAAGGTACATAGTGCAGCCGACTACTGCACCACGTCTGTGTGTGTATATGTGGAAGGGAGAGTGCGTGAGCTCTAGGAAAATAACATATTTCAATCAATCAAAAATGGTCGCTAGTATAAAATCCATATCACTTTTTCACTAACGATAGTAGTACATGAAACCATGAAGGTCTGGCTGAGATTGAATTGAATTTTTTATCTTGAGCAGTAGTCCACTTATACAGTAGAACGATGGTACTACACACATTTGGCCTGTCAAGTCGTGTTCACTAGTACTTAATATTTCATGCTTATATTCGTCCTGTCTCCTGGGACCACTTCACAATTTAAGTGTGGCGAAAGGTTTTGTAAAGAAGCACTTTCCAAACTGCGGAGCCACTGTGCTGTTATGTAAAAGCTTTAAAAACCCATGTTAGAGGCGGTCCCCCGTTAAATGAAATCCTGGTGATCGCTGTGTCGGGTTTTATGGCTTAAAAGTAGTGGTGTTTATGTTTCTAAAGGGGTAATAAAACAGATAGAACCATATTGTAATGTTCTCTTGTTATTTTGCAGATGTTGGGGCCAAAATATAAACATGAATTTCTGGTGGATCATTCGCTCCCCAATCCTCCTGGCTGTTGTGGTAATTGACTACACTTCTACATCACCTAGAGCTAACATTTGAATCTTAACTAGATTAGATATTGCCACAGTCAAGAGCAATTCATTTCCTATTCAAACATACAATATTAAAGGCAGTATGATGAGTCAAATGTGTAGGCCTAACATTTGGGATCTATGTTGGGATTGTGCTGGATAGATACTGACGGAGGTATGCTCTAAGGTCAGTCCAAAGCTTATTTTTAAAGTAGCCCTGTGTATTATTTAGACCTAATAATCGTTTTTAAAAAGTGATGTATTTTTGGTCCATGTAAGTCTGGGAAGTTAGTCGTCACCCTTCAAGCGAATAGTGAGGCAAGGACTGATTGGCAAGCAGCTAACAAAACAGTTCTGGAAATGTCCAACCTTAACCTCCGTGATCCATATTATGGACAATATGGCTACACATAAACAGCAGATTATTCCATTACACCTTTTGCAAACATTTTTAATGCTAATGCAGGGTGAAGCTAAATACTAACTTAAGCTAAATGCTAACTAAAACAACATAATTTAAACTACAAACTTCCCCTTGAGATGGCTGTGCTTCAGAAGTCAGAGAGAGAGCCTGAGCAAAAGCAAAAGTTACATAGTGTTGCTTTAAGTCCTATTTACCACAGCTCTTGTGTCCAGGCTTTTTTTTCCAGACATTAATCCTTTTGTTAAGTGGTCTGTATCTCACAGGAATTCCTGTCTTTGAGCTGCTGAAAGAAGGGCTGGTTCCCATTTTACCGTTTCCCATTGAGCACTGATCGCACAGAATCCACGTACACACGTGTGTTTGAAATAAACCGTAACATGTTTTAACAATAAGGTCGCCTCCTAAGGGGATACAATTGGCAGCAGATATTGGCACCTTACCTGAATATATGCTCAAAATAGATGTGTGTTTTACATTGTGTAATGGCATATATTAGATGGACTAGGAGCTACTCACAATTCATGTAGGCAGAGGTAAGGAAATCATTAGTATGTGTTTGGTTTATTGGGTGCTTTGTACATACACAAGAAATACCCTACTTGAGGTAATAAAAACATTTTACCCATACCCCACCCTTCATTGTTGACTACATTCTTCTGCTTATATTGTGTTAGTACTTAAAACTTTGTACAAATAAGGTGCAGCATTCATCCCCAGATTTCAAGGTGCAAATTGCCCTTGTTATATTTGAAGTTAAAAGGTCATAAATCATGAACGATCTTCATCAGAGAGACGCCTACTGTTTGTGAAAATGCCAGATGCTGAGTATAGTAATGTTTAGCAGTCCACGTGGATATCAAATCAATAACAACATTATAAACGTGTTATTAAAAATATAATCAATGCTTTGTCTCATTTTTACAGATCAATTTTCTGATATTTATCCACATCATCAAAATACTGGTTTCAAAACTGCGAGCGCATCAGATGAGATATTCGGATTATAAATTCAGGTGAAACTCAAAGTTTGACCCAATTTTCACTTTATTCTTAATAATTACTGTCTCACTGTCTTGTGTCTCCTTGTGTTTCAGATTAGCAAAGTCTACCCTCACCCTGATCCCTCTGTTGGGAATCCATCAGATGTTCTTCATTTTTGTCACGGATGAAACTACGTCCAGTACCATCAGTCTACGTCTCACCAAGCTCTTTGTTGACTTATTCTTCTCCTCTTTTCAGGTTAGCAAGCTACTATAAGTTATAACCAAAAACCAAAAGCTCTCTTCTGCAATGTAAACCTCATCCTCTACTAAAGCTACTCGGTGCTCTTGACTTACATATTGTTCAGTAATTATTCACACAAAAAATCGTTCATTGTCTCAATTTACTTCAGATCAGATCCAACTAAATGATGTGCATTCAACTCACATGGACTTTTTCACATTTCAAGATGCTATGTATTTTTTCTTTTGGCTTATTGTACAAAAATACTTCTGTCAGCTTTAATCCACACATTCTAGATTGTATTTGAGATTTCTTAAATTGTATTCATGTGAGATAATCCATGAGTTGGATGCATATATTTCTAGTTTTTCATATTTCTATTATTGAAGTAAACTGAGACAATCAAATGTGAATGTTACACTTTTTTCAATGTAGAAGGACTCAAAGCGGTAATGATGCAGTGTCCCGATCTGGGCTAAATCTTCATTGCACCTCTAAGCCATAACTGTTTCTCAGGATGGTAAATAAGCCTTTGCTGACAATTGTTTTTTTTATCTTACCATCATTTTGTATCTTACCATATTTTGTACCTATATTCCTAACATGCCAAAATTAAAAAAAATAAAGTTGGCAAAAACGTCAACTACATTATAATATTACTGCTCTGTGCTGGAGGTGTGCTTGTTCAGCTTGTGGCATAGTGACGTTCTTTTGATTTGAGTCTCTTTGGTGTCAGGATAGACAACATGAATATAACATAGTGTCTGTGCAAACTGACTGTGACACATACTGACATGATGGCGGTGACCTCTGGCTCTAGGGGTACTGACAGCATGATTAGGGCCCTCCAACGAGGGTATATTTTGAGACGCACAGAAAGTCAAAGTCATTACGTAGTGTCTGCCACGGGACATTAATTTGAAGCATTAAAAGCAAAGTTAATGTGTCCTGTTGACCTTTTCAAATGTATGAGCAGGCTACAAACAGCACTGGTGTTGTAGGTGTAAGGAAATGATCTTATATGAAGTCACTCACTTTTGGGTGTCTCCACAGGGTCTTTTGGTGGCCATTTTGTACTGCTTTGTCAACAAAGAAGTAAGTGTTTTTCTTAATGGGTCGATATGATGGGTTTTCCAAGTGTTTTTTATTAGTTTTGTTTACCTCTAGATTAGCATTTTAAGTTTTAGGATGTAAAAAATGTCAATAAGGCCCTCTTTCCCCTTGCTGGCCACACCCGCCTCACTGTAAATGCACGTCATAATGGCTCCATTACCTGTTTACAAGAGTTTTGTTTTTCCTCATCCCAACTCCACCAGCCAGTTCCAATATCACCAAAGAACAAAGTATTGATAGACATCCAACCAAAGCTTAGCCTACCGGTACTTTTTGCAGGATTGATTGTTAGAAGAATGCAATCCTGCAGTTTTTCTCTGCCTCATTTCACATCTGAACATTTACATGACCTTTTTGTTGTATAAGCACACTAAGCCAGTGCTAAAGCCGACTTTATATATTTTATATATTTTTTACGTCCACAAAAAATGCATTGTTTCTTTATGGTGAAACAATGCATGGAAATAGACCATTGCATGAAAGAGTGTCTCACTTTGTTTTATTCCCCCTTATCCAGGTCCAGTCCGAGATCCTAAAGAAATGGAAGCGTTGGAAACTGGGCAGGAACATCGAGGAGGAATACCGCCACACGTACAGCAACACCCCCAACACAAAGACGGGCAGCCTGTTGAACCACATCCCCACCCTCCCCGAAACCACGGCCACCCTCTGCAGCCCGGAGGAGAGGCGGATGCTAGTGTCGCCGGGCTGCCATAACGGGCAGGTCAAGAGTAAGGACCACTGCATCTACCCCCTACAAGAACGGACCATCAGCAACTGCGTCCCAGAAGAATGAGCGGGAATCAATTTGAGATGTGACCCTAGTTTGTGTGAGAGGTAAAAAGTGGACATTGAAGTCAGTAAAGAACACTTAGAACACCTCATTCTAAATCTAAAAATACTTACAGAACAATTAAGCTAGCAGCAAGGAGGATGGACTGTAAGCGTCTTCAATGAGGAAAAATAAAACTGCTGCATGCTGAACAATGCCACACAGGTTATCAAAACATGAGCCATTTCAGACATTGGAACAACAAGAAGAAGAAAAAAACATGAAACCTCAAACTGCAAGGACAGGACTTTATACACATGGCTTGTGGTACCAAGTTCGACAGGAGACTGCATATGACCAAACACCAAGGACAAAGAGGAGTGGAGAAATGTATTTTTAAGATTCGCTCTGTACATTGTATCATGTGTAAAGTGACTTTGTAAAAAAAAAAAAAAACATTGAAAAAAACAAGTTGTATGTTGTGTTTACCTCATGCACAAAGGTGAACAGTGTTGTTGTTGAGGCAGTCCAATGGGAAATTGGCAGCTGCTCAAGAGGTCATTCCTGGCTGACACGAAAAGAGGTCGAGGGATGTTACAGTATGGGATCAATTATAGATAAGCTACAATGATCTGGCTTTACTTATTTACATGTTGTATAATTGTATTTTATCTGCAGACTTGTTCAAATGCAAACATAACAGCATGTTTGGCAGCAAACTGTTTTCTTTCCCCTGGCAGATGTTATAACTACAGGAATTTAAGAGATATATTGTGTCTTAAGCGTTTTTTTAATTCATATTGTTGACCTCTATAAGGCATTTCATATTTTGTAATGAATAAGGACTTGTTTCTCCCTGCTAGCTACACCCATTTAAAAAAATGGAAGGTAGTAGAAAAGTTTCTTCATCAAACAATCAGATTTTTCAGCTCCTGAGAAAGTCAGGGCATCAGCATGCAAGACTACTCAAACATCTGTGAATGAAAGTCGAGATATGTTTTTGTAAAGATACAACAAGAAAACACGACCGAAAGCTTAGAAAATTGAAGCTGGCACAATATTTCCCCTTTAATACAATGCCATATAGCCTTTAAACCCCTTGAGATTAAAGCTGATAGAGGAAATCATGCACTCAATTCAAGGTTTAAAATAAGCAACCGATAGATGCGGTCCCTATGCATACATACAGTATGAAGGCGGTGACTGGGACTAACATGTGACCTATGACACGAGGGCGCCTGTGTGTTAAATATAGTGTGTAGTCACTGTGTATGCTGATTGTGTGTGCTTAGAAGTCGTGCAGTTTGTGCCTCATTCAGCTGCAGTCGTCATTTCAATATAGAACAGAATAATAACTAACTCATTCTCCATCAAACAGAACAAAGTCTCAACAAAGTGCAGTTCAAGACAAGGTTTAAAAGCAGTGGTACATTTGCTTCTGGTTATTCTCTGAACTTAACTTGACTTTGTAAACAATTGCACAATGTTATTAATTTATAATTGGTGTAACAAAATGTCAGATTGTTTTGATTGATGTACATATATTTGATGACATGCATGTATGTAAGTGAGAATGTGAATGTTTTTATTTGGTTTGGCACTTTCAGTATTTTCAGGCTGGTATACTAGATGTGTGATAGAGGTTGCGCAGGATGCAGCTTAGGATTGACTGATGGTGTGATCAAACTAGGGGTGGGACTTGATTAAAAAATGTATCTAATTAATTAGATGCTTTGTAATTAATTAATCACATTTTTATTAAATACAAAATTGGACACATAGGGTTGGATATACCCTGTTTGTACAGGACTTTGCCTGCTCTTATATAATGCTTTGCTGGTCTTCATCATATTGTCCTGCACCTGCCCATTTGAGTTGGTGCTACTTCTTTCCCTCGTTCTTCTCTGTGAATGTGAGTGTCTCATTCTCACAAAGAGAGAGCCCCTAGAGCAGCCACACACGTGTTTTGAAGGAAGAAAAGTCCTAAATCGCGAGTGGACTGAGCCCCGCCCGCCCCACACTGAGGACTGTAAGTCTCCGATGCTCTTTGCCATCAGTGGTTTCCGTGTGCCAGAAATGAGGAAACTGAGAGTGGTCCCGTGTCAAAAGAGAAGTGCAATTAATTGCGATACATTTTTAGTTAATTAGTCTGTAATTAATTAATCTAGATCCAGTGTTTCTCACACTGTGGTCCGGGGACCACTAGTAGTCCACAACAGCTCCTAAGTGGACCACAGGAAGATGTCACAAAGAAATAAAATTGTATTCAGTGTTTTTCAATTTACCATAAGACTCTCTAAGCAATTAGTGAGCACAGATAAGATAATTCTTATTTGAAAACTAGGCAAATTTAGCCTTAATTGTGACACTACACAAACCTACGCTTTTGTGTCAGTCTCTAAGTCTCGAGGGTCTGGTGGTCTGTGATTGTTGTCTCTATGCCAAAGTGGTCCTTGGGTTGAAAAAGTTTGAGAAAACACTGATCTAGATTAACATGCTAAAGTCCCAGCCCTAGATCAAACCAATTTCTGCCAAGAGCACAGACGTCGTTAAAGCTGCATATAAGATCTAATGCTATACCATACAGGACATTCCCAGGAGACATGCCAATGCAAATCGATTTAATACAATAATAACTATTCTGGTGAGCCTAGGCTAGAGATGAATTTAAAATAATGATGTCATCAGAATAATAGCTTTGTATTTTGTGTTTCGACAAGGTGCTGGTGTTAATCATGAATAAGGCTTTTTTTTATATGTTGATGTCCAGAAACATAGAACGAGATGGAACCATAACACACACTGAGGCTGCTATTTTCTGCTATAAGAGTGAGATACTATAGATTATATGGGTATAGCATATAGCGTATAGTGTATTTGTAATTCTGTTTTAAATAAAACATGTATGTGAAGCTGTGACCATGTGTACATTGAAGTCAGCAGCTTGGGTCACTCTCCATTGTGGACCAAAGTGGTTCTATCTGAATGTATTATCATAAAGGCCCAAACGGTGCATATTATTATGTTTTGTTGTTCTAAAAGTGTGCAGTATATAGTTGTTGTAAGAAATCAATCATTAACAAATATTGTGGTGGCTTAAAACCCTGAAAGAAAAATAAATAGTGTCAATGTATGTACTGTATGTGTATGTCACTTTGATTTATTTATTACTTTTAAGATTAGGCAGAAGACAGGGATGGTATGTTCAGTCCAGAGAACATTGACACTTTGACATGATTTTACTTCCAGGTCAAAAGTCAAATATAGTTCCATATACAGTAATTATCTAATTATCTAATACTTCTTGGTCTTTTCTGATGATGTGCCTTGTGTGAGAGCCTGTGTGTGTGCTCACATGACTATAGCCCGAGACAGCAGTTATGTTTGTGTATTTTCGTAAAGGGCACTAATGGGAACTGTTAATCTGAAGACGGATGCCTACTTTGAGTCTGTCTTTCCGAAACTATTCCCTCCTGACTCTCCCTACTCACTTCCACTACACACTCTGAGAAGTCCACTTGCAGCTGAACGAAGATCCTTTCATCAGATGCTAGGCTTTCAGACACACTTCCCTCACCTGTTCTTCTTCTATTTATCCAGCAGGCACTTCACTGGCAAAGCGTTATACTGCCGCCCCTGTTACTTTCTCTTAGTATTTATTGTAGAAGACAGTGTTGAGGAGAAATTTCAGCACAGCTTTTGTCCTTTGTAAGTTACAACCAGCAGAGAAGATTGATTTAACGGAGAAAACACTAAGCCTGAATTTTCAGATCTAGTTTCTGTCTTTTGTGAGAGTTTTATGGTAAGACAGTAATATGTTTCCAAATGCCTCATCATGACGTTTACCAATTATTTTTAAGATATGTAACAGGTCCATAATGCCCCAGTGGTCAAGTTATTACCTCCACCAAGAGGAGGTAATGTTTTCGGTAGCTTTGGCGTGTCTGTCTGTGTGTCTGTCTTGTCTTGGCTCTGCTGGGCCTGTTTTGTGAGACAGCCTCTCTCCCCCCTCACCCCCTCCTGCTTTGTGCACATCTATTTCTTATCAATCTTGTACTGACATTAATACATTAAAAATTTCACAGCGAGTGGGCAAGGACACAGACTGATTTGCAGGTAATTAAAAAATTCTTTCATATTTCAACTGTGTAGGCCTAACAGCTTTAGCGTTAAGAGCCTTCAAGGTTCAAATCTGACATGTGCCTCCTACTACATTATTAGAATGAGAGAGAATTTGATTTTAAGATGCTGGATACTGGGAGGGATGACTAGAGAGAATTCAGTGTTTGATGCTAATGCACAAGCGTCATCAGTCAGGTTGCTAGAGCTCATTAGAGCTTTGCTTATCACCCGACTCAGAGCTGATCCCATGGGTGCTCATGAGCAGCAGGTCAGTGTGACCAAATCCAAAAATTGTAACATGAAGAACTATCCCCACTGTATACTCTATACGACTGCCTCCCTCAGTCGCCTCACAAACAAATTAAATCAACTTAATGTGGAATCTGATTAAAGCCATCAAACGCAGACTAGGCTGAATAAATCCAATCTGGCAGACAGTGTGGTGGTAACTGCGCTCAGAGCGGAAGCACTAAATGACTGTGTAAACTCGTGATAACCAAAAGCCTCATGTGTTCACCCAGGGCCACTGCTGAGATCCAGTGTCCCTTAGATAAATCGTTGCATGTATTAATCATAATTTAAGCCTTTGTATCAGTTAATGGCTAATCATTTTCACCCCACATTTACAGAGAACATACAAAAGAAAATGTTCATTTCAATCATTTACTCAAATCAGCAGTGCAGTAATATCCTGTGATGCACTGACAGACAGAGCCATTAGAACGCATGCAGCAAATGGTTCAGGGAATTGCCATTATTTAAGAGACTGGGCTATTTCAGATGTTACTTTGCATTTGCGTAACTACACTTAATTGTCATGGTTGATGTAAGTTGAGTTAAGGTTGAGTCAATCAATGTGTTGATGAGTTAAAGACAGCAGTAATGGAGGTTTTCTGTGAAATAATTGAATATGAAGCGGTATTAGGGCCTAAAGATATGCGATGCTAACCAGGGCTGTGATTGTCAATCATTTTTTAAAACGATTTTAAAACTACTTTCATTAGCTAGTCTGTTGGACTGGATAACATGGGCCAGCATTCTTTTGTTTTGATAGATACTGACCACTGCAGATTGGAAACACCCACAACACTGACCCAATTGTCAATGTAGCCCTTGTCAAACTCTCAAATTTGTATTATTGTTCTAACTTTCAGCATACCCACTTTGAGAATAAAATGTTCTCTTGCTGCCTAATCTTAACAGATGACAATAAAGATTGAGTGTGTTATTCACTTCACCTGGCTCAGCGGTCTTAATTTAATTCCTGAGCAGTGAAAAATGTGTCATTTGCATAATTGTTGGTAGTATACTAAAACCATCTGCAAGTGTGTCATGGAACATAGCAGCAGCTGTACATGCTAAAAAAAATGTGTTTCAGTTTGTATATTTGTATAAAAAACTACAGACTGAGCTTTGTGCAAAGATAAAACATAAACACTTAGGGGGAGTATAAGAGTGGCCACAACATCATTGTTTCAGAAAAGATGCATATTGCTCGTAAACACAGAACCGGTGTTTTGAACGCCTAAACGATAAAATACATTAGCGGATACACCTAAACTCGTCTCTGTGTGGACAGGGCCTAAATCAATCTGCTAACCAGAATCTAAACCACCAGTACATGAATTTCAGTAAGTCTGTATTTGACATAAACTGTATTTTTACACTGAAACATCCACACTTTCTGTAGCGTCCAAGTGATAGATGGCCTCTTTTTGTTGCAGCTTTATCAAAGTCAGAAGCAAGGGTTAACAACAGGGCAATTTGTCTAGAGACCGTCTCAGATCAGGCAGTAAGGTGAGGTCAGTAACAAATTACAATCTGTTTAAAAAATATACTTGCCTTTGCTTGTGCGTGCTGGTTGTAGCCTCTCCAATTCAAAATGTCTGAGCCAGCTTTTCATCACATTCAAATCAAACAGATCCTCGGTACAATATAGTATGAGATCTGGGCTACAGTATCTTTCTGCACGAATGAATGATTATGGCGAAAGGCAAACTTCCCAAAGGTTGAAAAAGCCAAGTTGTTTGTGGTTTCTCTGCTTAGTGTCAGAGGCCAAGAGCGCCAGGCAAATCACAGTGATTCTTAGAAGAATGGAACTCCTATTGAACAGTTGAAGTGTTCACAGAATACCCATTTGTCATAATCTTACAGTAAAAAACTCTAGGCCTATCTGCTTCTGATATTATTATCAATATTATGCCCTATTACAGTACCTTTTTTTTTGTTTACCTCTAGAATAGGATTTTATGTTTTAGAACTTTTAAAAGGCTGTATTTGTTGAAAACATCATATTGGGAGCTGTCTGTCTGTCTGTCTGTCTGTCTCTCTCTCTGTCTCTCTCTCTCTCTCTGTCTCTCTCTCTCTCTCACTCTCTCTGTCTCTCTCTGTCTCTCTCTCTCTCTCTCTCTCTCTCTCTCTCTCTCTCTCTCGCTCTTGCCTCTGCTGACCATGGCCACTTCATTATTATAGACAATGCAAACAATAAAAAGTGAGTTTCTAAAGAAAACTGAAACCAAAAATGTTACTCACAAATGAAACACAATACAATCACGTGTGTGTTTTTGACAGGGGAAAACAAGTAGGCTATAACATGGTAGAAAGCTCAGTCAGATTAGAAGAACAGGGCCCCTGAAAAGTGGCCATTGCTGTAGAACCCATATGCTATTTGAAGTTACTGTTTATCAAATGTTGAAGTCATGAAACATACCAAAGTGAATATCAACTCTTTAACCCCAGCTAAATGAGATAGATTTTCTTGCCCACTGAAATCGAAGCACCCCATGAGCAGCCGACATGTACAGTTTAACATCTGAGTGACCTTCTTAATGAAACTCTACGGTCACAGTCGCAGGTGTTGCCCCGGGCAACCAATGCAACACCGGAGCTTCCTGTTCAAGGTCCCACCAAACCTTAACACGGTCAGCATAAGAGCATCATGGAGTACATTGTGTCTCAACATGTGAACTCAGGGACCCCATTTTGTTGAATAATTCTAGGTCATTTTTCCTATATGAGCAATGAACTATTGGACAATATACAATACAAACAGTAAGTAAAGTCAGCCTTAAAATGCATTAGATAGCCTTAAAACTGCACTACCTGAATTGAACTTTCAGAACTCAAAAATACATGTCTTTCTTTCTTGATAGATAATGGATATACCGACCAATTAGAGCACTCTAAAAAATTGCTTATAATGAAGCCCCAAAGCCACAGAGGGTCCCGCGTCTCATTCTTTCTCTAACTAAAATATAACCTACCTGATAAATATATCAGGTAGTTCAGCTTTAAAATGCTTTTATATTTCTCTGAGTTGACCTAGCAGATACCGATAGCACATATAGTGTTGTCGGTTGATTTGTCGGTATTCCACTGCTTGTTGTGTGTTTGAGCCTGTCCCGAGCCTGGATAAACAAATTGTTTGTTGAAAAGGGCAGCTGGCCTATCTCTAACATGACTGACAACGCATGGGATATGGAGGCAGATGCCTCACTGTGGCAGCCCTTAAAGAGGACAGCCAAAAAGAGAAGCTGGAAAATGAAGTGGTGACTTGTTAGTTTTAAATCAGCATAATGTCAAAAACAGTGCTTGTTGAATCCAAATGACTTACTAATAGAAATAGAAATGTTGACTGCAAAAAACGGGCCAAAAACAGAGCAATTATGTCACTTAACTCTGCTGTGAATGGAGACTTTTCATAACCAGTGGGCTCTAGTGTGTTTTCTTTTTATTCATGATGTTGATTATATACTGACACACAATATACTGACCCCATCCAAAGCACTTGTGAACCATTACCTTGTTGGATTTCTGCATTTACAAATAGGGTGGTTTCAGGTGAAAGTGACCATCTGTCTATTTTGAATAAGAATCAGCACATTAGCAGTGAGTGAGCTCTAATCTCTGAAATACCACTGATTTGTAGGATTTAAGCATTGTTCTGGTGAGTCCTGAGCTATCTTGTGGCCATAAAAGACTCAAATTGTTTAAACGCTAAAAATTCAAGAACAGAAAATGGAAAAATCAAATGATGGCTAAACCTTAATTTTACTTGTCTCCAAGAGGCTTCATTTTGCATTTGTCGTAAACCGCAGATTCCTTACTACGTGGTTTTTGGCTTTTGTATTGAATGTTGGGAATAAGGACACAGGGCTGGATCATCCTGTTGACCTAAATGATCCCTATATTCAAGTTAACACAAACGTTGCACAAACACAATGCAAAAACAACATCATTTCCAACATACACACTTAATAAAACCACATGATTGTGAGATGGTGGAATGATCTGTAGGTTGTGGTAATAGCATCTGGTAGCATCTCCATAATTAAATTAATCCAGGATACTGTGGTCTGTTGTCAGTTCTCATTTTACAGTCATTTTACATTGAGAATAACATTTTACAGATGGCTTTTATTTGCACACAGACGATAATACGATGCCACAGTTTTGAACGCTAATGCACTTAACATATGACCATGCCTGGCTTGATCATTAGGGCATTTTACATCTCCTGGTAATTAATGAACCTTGGCACTTAAGTGTAGTCGATCTAATTGCATCTATGGATAAACAGGACACATTGATCCAATGATAAAACAGTGTGAGTGGTTCTTGTTCAAAGATATGCCAGGGATTTTGTGAGTTGACAGTAATAACAATGCACCAGATTCATACAGAGCTTTTTAGATACTCAAAAAGTGCTTTACAATTAAGTGCATTATGTATTCACTCTACAGTCAGACACAAGGTCAACGTAAGCCAAAGTGCTAGGCAGCTGCAAAACATCAGTGAAAGAAATTACTAGAAATTCAATGTACATCAAATTTAATGTTTCACAATAATAAATTGACAGGTAAGCGCAGAGCGTAAATTCAATTCAATTCAATTTTATTTGTATAGCCCTATATCTCAACACAGTTGCCTCAGAGGGCTTCACAAAAAGAGATGTATGTAAACAATAAACAAGGTAATTTCAAATGGTAACAAAGTTAATAGACAATCAATAAACACACAAACAGTCCACCTGTCCATAGACCTTCATCGTGGTGAGGAAAAACAAAAACAAAAAAACATTTATGGGAAAAAGAGAAACCTTAGGGAGAACCACATTATAGAGGGATCCACTCCCAGGACGGACAGGCTATAGATGTGTCCAGGACTGATGGATGAGGTCCTTGTGCTGAGAGAGCTCAATGTGTGTGGATGCAGCAGGTTTAGGGGTACATCCAAGTGAATGAGTAAATGAATGCACTGTACAATATAATCTTTTATCATCATATTGCACATGCCTACATTCAAGCAAGGTGGGTGCTGCAGAACAGATGAGAATCAAACTGCCAACCTTCTGATTAGTGGACAAACTGATCTAATATCTAAGCCACTGTTGCCTCTTGAAATTAGCTTCTCCCTCTATGGCCACCAAATAAGGAGTGTTAACCACATCCATTCTTACCCCCATTTATTTATGTGCTAGGACTCTTCGTAACTTCAGTGGACTTTCTGCAAGTTGTTGTTGTTTTTTAGGGTTCATCAATCCTCAGCAAGCAATGGTCTGCTAAGTCAGCCACTGTGAGAGCAATACATCTCCAATGACAGCTCCTCGTTTGTCTCCTAACACTGTCCCATTTGGCCGCTGTACATCACAGACACGTCACGGGACATACAGCAGCATAGTGACAGGCTCAGTGTACAGGTCAAGAGGTTTTACTTTTTAGTTCCTCATGAAGAAACCCTGAACAACATTTGTCTTTGTGTCTGCCAAGCACCGGTCTACAGCCTAAATAGATTGGGTACAGTACCATATTGTTCTTTGTTCAAGTGAATCAAGGGGAAGTTATAAAAAATAAAACAACTCACATAAGATACACATAATTGGATTAATTGGAGGAAGATTATTCAAGGTACCATTCATTCTCTCCACAGTTACACCTACATCTATAATAAGTTTAACCTACATCTATAAGCTATAGCCAGTTGTACCAGTTACCAAACACATCAATCACCCTAATACATTCATACAATATTGGTGAAGTGTCTTGCCCAAGGGTAGTACAAACTGAAAGTATCAAACTGACAATTTTCCAGTTAGTGGGACAGCAAAGATTTCCCAAACTTTACATTATCTGTTTGAGTGTCTATTTTGGCCTTATCAGAATGTGTATTTTTAGGACTAGATATACAGGAAACACAGGGAGATAGAAGAAGACATGGAGACATTTTCAGAAGTTATTTTTGTTATTTAGCTAAATTTGTTGAATCAATTATCTGGTTAAATATATACAATAGCAGGCTCTTTTCAAGACATGAGTGAGATCCACCAGCCAATCAAAATTCTTTATATTGTGCCACATTTGACCTAATTGCTCATTTTTGTGTTTTCGTTCTTCGTTCTAACCTGTAGGAGATCATTATTACTATTACTGCTGACTGTAAAATCAAATTAAGCATTCAATAAGATCAGTTCCTGTGAGGGCAGCACAAGTCCCATCTGTGACAGAGACCATGGGAACCAGGGCTATGGTAATGGAAAACATAGTGATATGATGCAGCCAGGACCACTTGATTTCAGAACCAAGCATGCGTCTATTTTCTGCCACGTGCGTATCTAGAGTAACTGAATCCCTGTATATGGAAGTATGTCATTAAAGTTGTGCCCGGAGGTTAAGTGTTTCCAATCTGCACTATAGCAGAGTTGATGAAGTGTTAGCTTAGCGTGCCAGACACCTCTTTATACACTGTCACACATAAACACTAGCGTTGTCTAGCATGCCTGAAGAAAACTTTGGCTTTGCATATGACATTTTTCTGTTTTGAATATTTAGTTAAGTTCTCTGATTGTTGTTTTTGTATTATGTAAAAAGTTGCAATATTACTATGTTAATCAGATTTTGTAAATGAGGAGTAGAACCATAATAAGCCTTCTCAAACAAGAAATGATTGACTTTTGCAAAATTCTTTTTGTTTGTTTTTATTATTATGTGTGTTTTGAGATAAAAAAAAAAAAAATTAATAAATTAAAAAAAAAAAAAAACATTCAAATACAGTTAACTTTATAGCGCAAATGGTGTAATGAATGAATTGGCCTCCAGCACCAAAAACATTTTCACACACAAAATTGGACCTGGTATTGTCCTTATTAAGACCCTGTTTGGTCATTGCTTTACACTTTAGTTAGACCTGGGTTAGTTCTGGATTAGATTCATAGTCCTTATATTAATGCATTTTTCTGTATCTATTTTATGCCTATCCCTTCATGGGTTAGTCCCAATTTAGGCCGATTTTATAATAGTGAAATATATTATACTCGGCTTTTTAGCGCATATGGCTTTAGTGAGCAATTTAAAAAAGGCCTCCAGCGTCCAAACCATTTAGCTTCCACACAAAAAGGAAGTAAACATGCCAACGCCACAACTACAATGACAGTGATATTAGCCTACTATATGACGACTACATTAAATCCCCCACAGGGATCACTCTCCAATAAAAATCTAGTAAAAACATTCGGAGCAGATGTTGTAAGTACTCGTCAAAACGTCTTTAGATGCACACGCTGTTCAATATCTCAATGAGCCAAAATGGTGCCATTAGTGCACTCCAGTGTAGTTATGAGTGGGTGTTATAATGTCAACACGGGCCACTGATATTGATGAACTTTTGAGGCATAAAGTTTCAGCATGTTTTAATTCAGAAGGTAATTTTGTATGTTATTGTTTGTAGAGTTAACATTTAAACTACGTGTGTGATGTGTTGCTGTTGTTTCACACGCACACACCTCTTCCTTTCATTCTCACCTCTGACCACAAACACACCCTTCCGTCTAGTTTTACACCATGTGTTTTATTGTACATAGAATAGAAATTGACACACACATTTACTTCTGCTTATTTGATGTGGGAGCTTAAATGTGATCTAGTGGTTATGACAAGTTTGAGGGTTGTGCAGAGATGACTATACTTTTTTACTCTATGGCAGCCATTCCCAAAGCCCCTTTCAATATACAAAAATGAAATCTTTCAATCTTTCAAAATACAAATCCTATATTGTCACCTATTAAATCCAATGTAAAATATTAGAAAAGATGCTCTCTAGTAACTTTAAATAGCTTGAAGTTATTTATTTCAAGTTACATTTCTTTTTAAAGACTTGATGTAAGGGCTCTGGGGGCCCCCCCCCTGAAGGACCTTTGCGGATCCCTAGGGGCCCTTGGGAATCGCTGCTCTATGGGTATAGCTATAGATTTACAATTCCTTGTGCTACATGTGTATTGGCTAATTAGCTTGCTAGTATAGACGTATATCAAATTCATGCCAACTAGAAAATAGCAAAATAAGTTCAATTAAGTAAGCTTCTACTATTTTTACAGACCATTTAAAATGTGATATTTTAGGGAAGATATTGTTATCTGTATAATCAAAACATCATGATGTGTTTGTCTTTTCATTTCATTTGGCTGTGTGTGTGAGTGTCTCGTCGCAGAATCCCGATTCCTCACAAAACGACCCCTTCATATTTTCAGTGTAAAGCCTTCTGAATACAATGCAGACTTGAGCAGGCCTATGACACTTTACTACAGTCTAGTGGTGATGGCACAGAGAACGGCGGAGGAGTTATCTTTGGACCACAGGTTGCTGAGTGGCTCACGCTTTACTTGCTGCAGATTGAGTGGAATGAACTGTGAGGTCCAGTCTGTGTGGCACGGTGGTAATGTCCAGCAGCTGATCAAACATGTAGTGGTGGTTATAGGAGTCACTGTGCCAATGTTCAGCTTCAACAGAGGGCATATACTGAGGCTAAATGTTGTAGAGCAGAGTTTCTCAAACTTTTTTTCAGGGGACCCATATTTTGTTTGTCCATAATAATCAGGACCAAACTTTTTAGTCTGGTTTGGGACTATTACGTACTTTTTGTGTAATAAATTATAGATTTTCAGTTTTCTTTATTTTTGAGTTTGTGTTCCAATGTCCACCAACCAGACCAACCAAGACATGCATGGACAATGGGAGGAAGCTCATTCTAAATGGCTTCTATGAATGAATGTGAGACGGAATTAACTAATTGTTCAAGGTGTACCCCGCCTAAAGCCCATGGTTGCCAGAATAGGCTCTAGTCACCCTCATCCCTAAATGGCACAAAAGGGAATTTTAAAAAACGATCTATGCAGAATGTTCCGTGTCAATATCATACACTATTATTGCTATTCCTTGAAATCCCACTATGGCTGTAGACCTGGGCTTAATGACAGACGACAGTTATGGTCTTCATGTAGCCTGAATATATGGTAAGAGACACACAGCCATCTCTGTCTTTCTGTAGACACACACGTCATGCCTTAATAGGAAAGTGATTGACAGCTTCTGATTGCATGAGGAGAAGATATACAATGTAGGAGTAACTGAGTGGTTGTCATTGGGGATAGTGATGTCCCAATCAGGGTTTTTTTGGTCCCCGGTCCGATGCGTTTTTTTAATAGTCCAAGGCTGATTGGAACAAATTCATTCCATGTAAAAAACCCACCAGCGGATGTTTCATATTCTGGTCCAACGCTCTGCTGTTTTCTGTTATTTGTAACAGAGCCTTTAACCAAATTAGAGCCGGCTACATCACTGGTGAGGTCAGAGGTGCCCCAGGCCACAGGACAGCCCGTGGACAAAGTCACACAACCAGAAGCAATGAGCTAAAAAAAAAAGACCCTTCTAATAAGAATAGTAATTTGGTGAAAAAACTGTGCTTATCTTTCTGCTGGACCAACAGAGTCTCAGGTGTGCGGTAAATTTGTTGAACAGGGCGCTAAACACACAGAATACTTCAAATTCAGCAATTAATAAATTTTCGACTGCGTATCCTCATCGTGGGGTCACAGATGGGAGACTGGAGCTTATGTCAGCAGCTGACTTGAGCCGTGAGGTGCGGCACACCCAGACTATTACCATAAATTGCTGGACTAACACAAGAGTAATACAGACAGACATTCAGTTAGGATTGACTTGGAAGAAGGGTGAAAACTAAAGCGCACGCACACGCACACACACATACACATACACACATTCAAGACCAGGTAAATATTGCCAACTTCACAAAATAGAGCCTATGACCAAGTAAGAAACAGGAGTATTAACAACATATGCATACTTTATGGACACAATATCTAAAAAGGTGTTTTAACAATATTCCATCAAGATAGTTGTATGGGTGATGCCCCACTTACCAGGCAAAGCATGTCTGATAAGCTGTACCGCAAGCCTGTTAATACTGTATATTGAAAGAAACAGTCATTTCAGAGAAAACCGTATGCATTTGAATTTATCCAGACATGTCACCATCTGGCACTTACTTCAAAAAATGATTAAATGCATCTTTGGTAAAGAATGGAGACAGGGCTTGAAGGCCAGTTTATTAAATGTGTTCAGTTTATTAATACATTAAAAAGTCATGTTTAAAGCACGTTACTGCATTGCATTATTTCAGATAGATTTGTAATTGCACTTAATAATTATGTGTTGTGAGAATTACAAGGTTCAGCACTTCCAAACTGCATTTTGACCTTTAATTTCTCCACAATAATCTGTGTAGTCCAGTACAAACAACCTCATCTGCATTTGCAAAGGTTAATTTCTGACTTTGAGCATGTTCCTTTCTCCATTATATTTACTCTTTGCTTTTATATCCTAGCTTCAATGTTTTCAATGTTAGCAGTGTGGGTCGCTCTGTGGCACCAGTGTCACCCCTGATGAGATGATTATCCTGTCAGCAGCAGCTTTGACTCTAAATGCCTGTTTCCCATTGTTTTCATCACCATTTCTAACGCACATGAGGTGAAGAAAACTATTCTGCTAAAATGTAATTAATTGTTATGCCTTGCTGGGGTGTGAAATGATGAGCCCACAGTCCATTAAGCATATATTGCACCCCAAGAGAATGCAATGCAAAGGAAACACATACGGAGTGCATTTAAAGGATTCAGCCGAAAGGGAGATAGATGACAGTTTTTAAACTAATTAGCAATATTTTCAAGAAAACTCTCACAGAGGACTCCTAACATTTACAGCTGGTATAAAGGTCTCAGTGGAATTAATTGACAGATGTTTGCAGGCTGTATAATTACTTTTACTTAAGCTAAAAGTAATTATACAGGCATTTCAGTCATTTGGTAAGCATTTAATCTATTGCGAAATCTACTTTTTATAACAATTTTTTATAAAAAGTCAAGTAAACACATTTCTGTTATTATCCAGAAAAGTATCCAGATGGAAATCCTCTTTCTAGGATCACAGATGCACAGATCTCTGGATCATCATCTCTTACGTGGTAACTGTGTCTCTTAACCTGTGGGGTCCCCCAAGGGTCAATTCTGGGGCCTCTTTTGTTCAGTCTCTACATGCTCCCCTTAGGCCAGGTAATACGGAGCAATAATGCATACTACCACAGCTATGCAGATGACACACAGGTCTACATCTCACTCACATCAGGTGATTATGGGCCATTGGATTCACTCTGTCACTGCATTGAACAGATCACTGTGTGGATGCAAAACAACTT
>JAVQKC010045466.1:0-26125 GCA_036025475.1 Philypnodon macrostomus
AAATATAATATAATATAATATAATATAATATAATATAATATAATATAATATAATATAATATAATATAATATAATATAATATAATATAATATAATATAAATACAATATAACATAATATAATATAATATACATGGTTCAGACTGCCACACATGTATTTCTACTTAGACACCAGTTTCAGTTTCAAGTCCTCAGTACAAATGATTCCTCTTCCCTCATTTTACAAAACAAATAAGTCATTCACCTTTCTCTCATTATTGATTGTGGCACGTGATCGATCACATCAGTACATCTAATTACTGTTTGAAGAGAGCCGCTCTGCGTCTGATTGAGTTGTTCGGGTTTTTCATTTTGCTCCAGTGTGGGCTGCTAACCTACTTGAGCTCGTCATTAGCGACCGCTTCAAGCCTTAAGTTACCAGAAGCTCTGCTGTAGAGAAGAAGAGGAGCATTAGCATCTTAGAGATTTGATAAAAATGTATTACGTTTTCTCTAAAGCTTTGGAAAGACACCAGAAGTTAAAGTCTACAGGGATATGCACAAGCAAAAACAGCTGCAATGTTTTCTATGTTGGCATTCAAAATCAAAACATTGACCTGTGAGAGAAAGATAATCTGGTATTTAGGGTAGACCACTCACAATTGTGGTTTTGTGTAACAGGAACACTTCCTCAAAAGATGATATTACATTTTAACAGATGATGAGAGTATGTGTGTAATTTTGTAATATACACTTGAACTATTCTGACTGTATAGATGCTCTCAGCAAGCTCATCAGCTGACCTACTTCCAGAGAACAGCCTGTCCACACAGAGATCCTGTAGGTGTCCACAACCTCTACAAAGAGTGAATGGCGTGGATTTAACTGCAATTTCAACACTAACTGTTGCCATAGCTACATAC
Organism: Philypnodon macrostomus; assembly: GCA_036025475.1. NCBI lineage: Eukaryota > Metazoa > Chordata > Actinopteri > Gobiiformes > Eleotridae > Philypnodon > Philypnodon macrostomus. Next base: position 898 of record JAVQKC010045466.1, read on the forward strand.
TGTCATTAAAAATAAGTCATCTGGATTTGAAGAATGAATGTACTGTTCAAAGATAGGTATTTGTTAGAAAGTGTGAGTTAAAGTGTTATTGTACCTCATGTTGGTCACTAATTCTGATTATTCTGTGCAACCGTTTTGATATTGCGGACTGACACCCAACGCTACTTAAAATGTAATGTTTTTTAACTTGACAACGCATCGAGAGCATAGCAAGTAGTGGTCGAATGTAAAACATATATATGCAGACAACTGTTCACACTACAAATCAGATTTGTATCCAGAGATGAACATTTTAAAACATTTATTATAAACATACTGAATTATTCACAGTGACACAAATTTTGTTGCCAGTGTGAACAAAGCCTCAGTAACAGGTGCAGATGTGCTTCGTTGCCAGTGTGAACAAAGCCTCAGTAACAGGTGCAGATGTGTTTCATTGCCAGTGTGAACAAAGCCTAAGTAACAGGTGCAGATATGTTTTGTTGCATGGTCTAATTGAGTTTGGATGGAGAAGCAGGCCTGTTGGGTGTAACGGGCCTGTCATCTCATATCTACACTGAGTGATTGTGCTCTACAGATAATCGGGAAAGGAAATGTCCACGAGAATACATTAGGATGCTTTATGGCCTTATTATGAATCCCAAAATGAAAACAGGCTTCAGATTTAGACAAGATGGTAAATAGAATTACAACAATGCAACAAACTGAGTTGGATGCAAAAGCAATTTTCTTTTACCAATCTATCAAGTTTTGATTGAGTTTCAACTGCCCTGAGGCAGACCAACAGAGAAGTGGCATCTATACATTGTCTATAACATGGATGTGTTCAGCAATAATAATCATGTTAGATGTTTTGGAAATAATGTCACAGAGGATATCAAGATTGGACATGTACAAAGGAGGCATAGTAAATAAAAATGGTCAAATGGTGCTGAGGTTTTAGCTGCAAGGCACGAGGCCTAGAGGAAGACCAAAGAGATTTAAGAATGGTCGTGAAGTTAGTTGGTTTAAGAGAAGAGGATGCAGAAGATAGATAGAGGCAGATGATTTGTTGTGGTGGCCACTGAAGGGAACAGTGGGAAGGGAAAGAAGAAGACATAAGACTTAAAGATGGTGCAGGATTTAGCTCATTGTGAAAAACTTTGAGTTCAGTAGATTGCTCCTTTTCGCCGCTCTATTGTGGAGGTAATAGGAAACATATCACAGGGTTTAATCAAAAGAAGTTGAACTGGTGAGAAAAAAAGACCAGGGTAAAATAATTCAGAGGAGGGTGAGCTACAATGAGGGAAAGTTACTGAGATACAAGAAGCAAAAATTTGGAAGAAAGGATAAGAAAATGAAAGAATAAAGAAACTAATTGGCAATAATAGAGTGAGCAGTGTGATGATTGTGGGGCGTAAAGAGCGTCAAGGGGATGCTCTCATTATTTTCCAGCCGACTAAGCACCAGTCTCTCGGACTCAGAGTTTGACTGTACACTCACAATATCGGCAGCCATTTTGTCATGTTTGAATGAATGTTATATCACAATTTACATATGTATTACCTATAACTACTACCATATAACTGACTCAAAACTGAAACCAAAACATCAGTGTACAAAAGCACAATTCTAAACTACTTAAAGGATCTAAAAACAATTCTTTAAGAGGGATTCTTTACACACCATAAAAAAGAGCTCTGTGCCTCAGAGTGCAACCCGCTGGTAAAAAAACTTGATTTGCAACTGTGCAGCAGCAGGACGCTCCCTAGGAACTGAAAGTATTTGGCCTTGACTAACAACACAACCACAAAAATCACACTACATAACATTTCAGCCTATAAACTGCATGTCAAAAATACCAATTATCTGTTTTTATAGCCAATTACCCCATGGATCTGGACAATAAATCTTCCTTTTACAGGCATCATGGACCTCTGTCTGTTCACTCCATCAGGGTTAAACAGCCTATCACATGGGCCATAGCAACCTGTGTCACAGCGCAGTGGTTTAGACATGTCAAATGACCTATAATATGAACAGTAGATAGACCTTTGGAAATGTGATATGTGTAAAAAAAATAAGACACCACAATTATAATATAAATCTATAGTTTCTTTGTATCTGTTGTGATGAGGTGAGCATAGACTGTATGACACCATTGTCTTTATTGTGTGTGTAGGAAACAAAGCTGAAGAAAACGTCCAAAATTGGATTAAAAAGCAATTAGTTTAGTACTGATCAAACAAAACCATGTGACGCTTAAAAACAGAAAAGATAATGACTGGCCTCAACAAAGAGAACACTGTAGTACATCAGTTTAGTTCTGGTTTGTACCTGGTTTGAAATATGTAGCATCTGATTATTGAGCCCATAGAAGTAGCACTTCATAAATGAAAACTGAATTGAATTGATGTCTATGGTCTCCAGTTAGTATCATTTAGATATTACAATATTCAACATAGTTATTGGATGTTGCATGTTTTTTGTACAATGGTGCAGGCCTAGAAAAAAGGCTCAACTACAATGTAATCCATGATGCTAAATTCGGGACATATTTAGTGACATGGCACTGACCACAAAAGCAAAAGAGGGATTTCTCTGAGTCATCCCTAATGCACTTATGCAGCAAAGGAGTGGAGACAACAGACACGAAGAGGAAATGTGAAAATGACCGGAGGTGACGATGGTAGGAGGGCGAGAGAGACATACTGCAGTGTTAGAAAAGAGAAGAGAACGGTTTAAGAAGTAAAAAGGTGATCCAAAAGTGCATGGGGGTGAAACGTGTGAACGAGGGAGATGAAATTGTGTAGAAGGAGATGAAAGTGCACAGGAGCTAAACAGAGTCAAGATAAGGAGTGAGAGAGACGTTTAGAACAAGAGAAATACAGAGGAGATTGGCTTCAGGGTGAAACAGTCACAACGAGAGAGAGGATAAAAGAGTTTAGAAAAAGTGCAATGCATGATTAAAAAGACTGTTTCTGGATCTTTACAAGCATTAATATAACAGCAGTTCTAGTCTGAGGGAGTGTTTTTGCCATTCTGCAGCTCTTGCGGATAAGATGGATACATTTGACACAGCAATTCATTACAGTATTAATTCACCTTATTTCAGCACAGGAAGGTGGCCCTGGCTCTGGTCCTCTACATTATAAAAGCTTGATAACGACTTGTTGACTCTGAGGCTCGCTGACACATTGACAGAGCACTCTGCGCCAAAACGAATCAACAGCATTATCATTAGCAGAAAAGTCAGAGCTCTTTAAGTGGGTTATGTCACGTCATCATGTGGCCCCAGGCCTGTGTTTAACCCTGTCTGATGGTCAAGGAGCCATTGTCTGCCTAACAGCTTACAGCCTAATCTAATGGTGTTGAAATGACACACAGATGCCCTGGGGTGGGCCTGCCTCAGCCCCTTGTCTTCAGATCACATAACAATTAGTCTTCCAGGCAGCTCTGTAGTTACAGCAGACCAGGAAGTGTGGAGGCCATGCAGGCTTCTGATTGGAGGCCTCTGGAGATGAAGAAGATGCCAGCTGGCAGTGAGCTGAGCCCAGACAGATCTGAGCGACAATACTGGCACACACTGCTCCCATTTGGGAGGTGTGTCTGTACGCATGTGGGTACAGCTATTTTTGACTTGACAATTGCTTACTTTGAGCTGATCCCTTGGAAAGTCTTGGCCGTCATTCAGCCCTTCCAGGTTGGAGATGAACTGTGTGCATGACATCCTCTTGCCAATGTTCTGTGAAATAAAAGTCCATTGTAAGATGTTATTCATTATGCGTTGTTCTAAATGTAGGCATTTGTATTCCAAGTCTAAATATAGATATATCTATCAAACACTGTCTTAGTTGTATAACCAGCTAAATACAAAACCTCTGCAGAATCTGCAGAATTTAGAAAGACAAAATACACTATTAATGCAATCTGTAAAATATCAAATTACATTTCTGTTCTGTGATCATTATCTAAACGGTGACAAGTCAAAACCAGTGTCTGTCCCACAAGTTGAAATGCTCTGATTTGCTACATCTTTCTACAGATGATCCAGTATCTCAGTGCTGTACCATCAGCCGCCATGGGCCCAGATTTACAGAAAAAAGTCTGTGGCCTTGTATAAAAGGTCAGATTAAAGCAGCTCTGAAGATGAATCTGAACTGCGGATCAGATTAGCTTCATAAGGTTTTAGGATAAATGTAAAAAGAAAATACTTTTTAGAGGCACTTTTGGAGGCATTTAATGTAACGATCATCTTCTTGAACAGAGCATGTTTTAACAAGTTACACCTAATAACATATACAACACTTTCATTTCTACAGGATTTTCAGCTGGTTTAGCCAAAAAAGTACTACTCACTTGACCATGTAGATCAGTGTTGAGCAGCATTAGGGCACATGTGAGAGTGTGGACTGCATCTGAAAACAAATATCATTTTATATATAAATATATCTTTTGTCCCAAGATCATTTATTTTGACAATAGACACTGCTACTGTGCTACCTTCTGATGGTATCAATTCTGGATTGCAGTCAAAGTAACGTCTTGAAAAGTGTGACAGCACTCTCTCTCTCTCCTGGGTCTCACCCATGAGTGCAAACTGCCTCAGAAACGCCCTGCAACACAAACAATTATAAGATTGGTTTCTTAATAGAATATTACGCTGAAGAAGTATTACTATTATTTTTAGTTTTAGTTTCATGTACATTTTCAGTGCCTATTAAAATTTGGAAATTGGGTAAAAAATGGTGCCATCTTGTGGACAATGTTAGTATCAGCAACACACCAGGGATGATTGAATAAAAAATGCATGTGCAGAGAAAGGATGAAACATAGACCCTTAAAACATTTAAACATTACTAAAAGGAACATCTGCTACACTTGCACTATGAAATACATTTTTTCATGACAATTTAAAGCCGTTAATGGAAGTATTATATACAACCAATGACAGCACACACATGAAATACAGAAAAACTAATGTGTTTTTAAGGTTTTTTTTCAATGACCTCTTCTTGTATCTTTTTACTGTTTGTGTTATTGGAATGAACTGTTTTTACCGTAAAGCCTGGTCAAGAGTGAGGTCTGTAAAGTTGAAGAAACGTAGATACTCTTCTGCGACCATCCGGCTGAAGTCATTACTGCAAACACACATTTACAGATCAAATGAAACTCAAAGCAGGCTTTCTTGGTTCAAGGTGGAAGCCATTTAGTAGTTGTCATTTTAGTGCATGCCTTCAACATATATAGAATATACATCAAGGAGGGATTTTCTGTTCATTTCTTGAACTACTTTTAAAAGATACTGACAACTGCAGATTGGGAACAACCCACAAGAGCTGCAGTTTTGGAGAAGCTCAGACACAAATGTGCATCCATCAATTTTGAGGACAAAATGTTGAATATGTCCAACTCATTAACAGGTACCATGATAAAGAGGTCTGTGTTATTTACTTCATCTGTCAGGGGTCATAATGTTATGCCTAATTTGTGTATTTTTAAATGCTTTTTAATAATATTTGATGATTTGAATTCACTCACTTCTTGCTGAGATGCCGTGCTACATCAGACTTCCTGAATCCGTCCAGATTGAAGAGTCGTTTTGCAAGCCTTTTGGCGGCGGCCATGTCTGCTCTGTGACTGCCGTTGGTCAGCGTGTCACTGCTGCCCAAACCCAGTCGATCGCTCAAGTCCTGGTCCAGTTCTGAGTCTGTGGCAAGACGGGCCTTCTCTCTGCTGCAGGGGGCACAGGTTAGACACAGCAGAAATATTAATAATTCAGCAGAGCATGTTAAAAAGAGGAGCCAAGAAGGATGGTAATATAACACTATAATACTTCACTATGTTAATAATGTAGGACTCATGCTGAACAAGGGTTTTCTGCTGAAGATCACAGGTCAAAAATAGTACAAGCAATTCATTATAAGACAAAATAAAAATTTTATAATATATATAATAAATGTTATATTATAATTCACATTTAGAAAGCTATAAACATCAAAAAGTATTATCTGATGATGTCTTTTGTATTTATTAAGCAACTATGGGCCTTAAGGGGTCCACCATCTAGACAAAGGCCACAGACAGTACTTTCACATTCATTCACTGCATGGGAAATTTATCAACAGTTCACACATGCGTGTTTTGGATGGTGGGAGGAAGCCAGAGATGACCAACAATAACACGGGAATAACATGCAGACATTAATTATATTATTGGCTGGCCCGAAGATTCCACTTCCTTGCTGAGAGGCAGGAGCACTAACCACATATTCTAAAGGTTTATTAATATGCTAATTCTAATACCTCTTTTGCAAACTTGGGTCACGTCCCTTCCTAATAAATCTCCTTCAAAGTCCAAAAGTGTCAGACTTACTCTATCAGTGGTAATATAATCATATTATGTCACTCTGAATGTATGATTCTTCTCAAATGTATGAAGATTAGGGGGTAATTTCATGTTTTGTAAGCCAATGCTCAAAACTGTGGCCACTGTAGAGAGAGTCGAGTGATCATTCCAGTCACGCTGACCGGCTCACAGAAAACAAGTCTGAATACAAAAAGTGAGAAATGTCCACACTTCCTGAAAAAGCGGCTTTCACAGCACAAGGAACAAGCCTTGAAAGCTAGTCAACAGTCTCCAAACACATCCACTCATTTACATGAATGAAGAGATCGACACCAAGCAACAGTCCCTAATAACACAAACTTGTTTAAAAAGTAACCAAGGATCAATGGGTAACTTTGGAGTAAACAAAAACTGATCTCCATGTCACCAGCTTTAAGACAAACAGAGCAGTGGTGCTAATTTGGTTATTATCCCTTCACACACGGGTGCAGACACCCAAGTAATAAGTTCTTAGTATGTATGTCTTGTGCATTCAGCGACGGTCTTCTACAGAGTGCTATTACCTCAACCAACTCTCTGGAATCAACAATGCATTTTTGCCCACAGATTTGCCGCTCACTGGAAATCCTTCTCAATAAACTCCAGACATGGTTGTATGTGTCAATAGGGTTTAGATAATAAAGGATAATCTGTTAAATTGGTCTCCACTTTTTCTTTTCTGGCAAGGTTGCAAAAGCCAAAACACATTCAGATTCTGTGTTCCTAGACCCAAAGCTAAAAGACAATTCACAATAAATTATAGTTTACCATTTTTCATATGGTTGATTGGTCAATCAATAAATGTATATTACTATGTATATGGAAAAGCTGCCTTGTGGAGGCATCAATTGATTCATTTGACGTCTTGCGCCATTCTGCCTGTCCCACATGAACTGTTAACACACTACACTAACACACACACATGACTAAAATACAATAATGAAGCAGCATGCTGGATCTGTTGCCAGTATTACAGGACAAAACTAAAACATTCTCTTTAAAAATGAAAGAGAAAGCTACCAATTTATAAATACAAACTTAAAGTAACAGCAATAGAGACAACTGGTTCAAGTCTGTTTTGTCTTTGAAAATGAAATGCTGTAAAGAACAGAAAACTGGGAGGCAACGAGTCAGGGACCTCACTAGCCAGGCAGAGAAGACATGTTTAAGCAGACAATAAAACTTTACTATAGCTTTCTGTAAAAGTAAATATAGCATTAGTCTGGGTAATCAATCAAAGGTAATCAAGCTCAGAGGGAGGGACTTCCCAGTTTCAAGATATGTTCAATCTCACAACATAAACACAATGTTGAGCTCAGTAAAATACCCCATTTTTACATACATTGACTCTTCAAATCCCTTTGCTTTCATGACCGCTAGGTAAATTTGTGGGAGTGGTCTTACCTGTGACATGATCGCCTAGCCTGAATATAGCGCTCCTCCCTGCCGCCGGCCACCACTGTTGCTCCACTTTGACAGCAGAATACAGATGTTGTCCTCATGCCTGTATGCCTATATCCAGATGTATGCATTGAACCTGAGGCTCGTGGCCCACCTCCACTACCACCTCTTCTCCTAGGCCCATAGGTTGACCGCATAACTGTCTGACACAACTTTGTCCACAGTTGTCCCCTCAATACTTCAATCCTCCTTGTTGACGGACTTTCCTGGGTGGATTTTTCAGCTCACTTTCTCCCTCTCCGCTTGTGTTTGCTGTCATCTGATCTTCACAGCAAGCCTCCTTCCCCCAAAGTGAAAAAGCAGTTTGTCCCGGAGTGCAGTTTTTAATCCGTTTGCTGTTGTTTCTTACCCCTTCATTTTGACTCCTCCTTCATTCTCCCTCTGTGGGTAAACTCTCGTCTAACTGTCCCCCACTGACCTTGTATCCAAGCCTGGCATGGAACTCAGATTATCCATTGCCTTCAGAAAAAAACATTGGCCCTCCCTCTTTGCTTCTCCTCCTTTTGCTCCATTCATTCCTGTTCCCCTTGCATCTCCAATTACACACAGTTATGTCCATCGCTTTGGGTGTTGTTCTGATTCTAGTCGTCTGTCCTGTTTTTGGTGCGGGCTTATGTCCAGAGAGAAAACAAACCTTAAAGAAGGTGTTGGGTTTAAACCAAGCAGTATTGTGTGTGTGCACTTTTAACAAGCTTTCTTATCAGCTACCATTCATTGTTGTTTGAAGAACTGAGTCAAAAGATTAAAGGGACCCTATCATGCTTGACTAGTCTGAGCTTTCTACCATGTTTCGAAGTTTCTTAACATACATGGAGTTGTATTGTATTGCTACTACTTTCCATTCATGATCATCATCATCATCAAGCTTTATTTCGGACACACGCATGGTCCATAGTACAAAAAAACCCCAGACAGCTCAACAACAAAACAACAATAAAAATGTTCATCCATTGGCAGATAAGCAAAAGCGCCAGTGTTTCCACAGACTAGAAAACACCCTAACCCAAAAAGCACTTCACCAGCTCCCATGCATTGTTTGTTTACAGAATTGAGTTATAGGATTAAGCCAATAGTGTAATTTAGCCTCCACCACCTGTTAGCTCAATAATCACCAAGGTCCTGAGAGAATTCCCAGTGTTAGCTTTAGCCCCCCCCCTCCTCTCGGTCCGCTGCCCTGCTCTGTACAATGAGCTACTGTCCCATGGTCCAGACTTTATGAAAAGGGGGGATGTGGAGGCTAAGGGGCGGGGCACAGGAGTGAAATTCCAACTTTTATCAGAGAACATACAAGTCCTCAAAAATATGCTTTCATTTGGAGTCCTTTCGCTGCAGGATTGCCAGGTCATAAAGGTGAGATAACAAGGACTCAACACAAATATTTGCCGTCAGCAGCTAGATTAGTTTCTCATATAAAGAGTCTTATCAAAACGTATGCAGTGGTGAACCTTATGAAGCTACTAAATGAAAAATAAACTCACTTTGCAGCACTTTAGGGGGGAATTCCTCTGACTTAGTTTTGATTTCCTGAACCTAAACAGACTTGTGGGCCCACAATTCAACAGATACCTGCTTCTGTTGCTGCTGTAGGTTCAAAGGGTGTTTGTGTAAGCATCATGAGGGCTGTGTTCTATTGCCATCTAGTGAACAAAGAGTGCAGTGCAGCTTATATCACTGCAGTGCTACTGAAGTGGCATTCACAAAAGCCAAACCGTTTTCATCAAGGCTGGAAAATATGCAAAATGTAACGTTCTTCTCAGTGATACAACTACACACCATTGATATATGTATTTGTATTGTCTGAAATATTTTTATTTTACCATTTAGTGTTTACTTTGTGTTGTGGGAACTAAGGTCTGAAAGTAGCACAATTTAACTGTATTCTAATGTGGTAGAATTTACAATAAAGCTGTGAACGTTGAATATGGACCAGATATTAACGTTTGAGTTATACCTTAACTTGATTGCATTTTCTGGGAACTTTCTTGTAAATTCAAAATCACTGTGAGTCCTTCAAATTACTGTTGTTTTTATGTCAGTACCAAGTTAAATAATACATCTGAAATGTGTACTTATAGTTTGCACAAATAAGGCTCAGAATATAAATGTTAAAGGTCATTGGACATCTTAACAACATCATAAACAAATGTGCTCCAGCTAACTAGAGCTTATTTTATGCTAAACTGTTGATAAATAAAACCTGTGTCTTTTGACTGGTACTGTAGGTAAATTACAAACGGAAATCATTTTTGAGTTCGTCAAGGTGAACCCCTCTTTGCTGCAGTGCCTGTTGGCCTCCTGTCAGACAGACCTCAGGGGGCACCTGGCACTAACACATGCAGTTCACATGCATATGCAGCAGTTGAAGAAGCTCCCCGAACATGTACTAAGCATTGCACATCATCACTGCACAACCACATGTCTGCACCCTGCTGACCGACACACTGGGACATCCTTATGAACGACCTTCACTTTAGCTAAGCTCCATAATAGCACTGCAGCACTTTTCTATACAGAGATAATGACACAGACAGACAACCATTTTACTGACGAACAACAGGCCATTAGTGAGGCAGTGGCTGAAACTGGGGAAATCAAACATGAATCTAAATGCCATTAAGACTGCTTCTTATACACTTTGGAGATTAAAAGCATTGGCAACAACTCATATAGATCTACTTTCTAGAACTATGTCTGTGTGGCAAAAATGTCACAGTTACAATTACTTTATAGATATCTTTCCAGTTTGACCAGATTACTGTTTTTATCATTTTGTACCACAAGATGGAGTTGTGGGATACTGCAGAGCTAACACTAGGCCAGATTGTATGGCCCACTTCAATTTCAACAACAGTTCATTCATTTACCCATCTTCTTCCATCTGTGGCATTCACAAAACAATAGAAGCCAAACAATGTCATTATACTATAGTTTTCATCAAAGTTGGAAAATATATGAAATGTGGTGTTCTTCACAGTGATATGACTACACACCATTGATATGTATGCTTTTATCTTCTTCCCCTTATTGACCCATCAACTATGGGCTTAAGGTGTGAGGAATCCACAGACAACGAACCACTCTCATACGCATTCACACAGGACAATTGACCAGATTCACCAACACATGCATGAATGATGAGAAAAAGGCAAAGTACAGAGAGGACCCACGTGGGGAGAACATGCAGGCTCTATAAAGAAAGGTGTATATATGTGTAATAACTCACTATGTCAGGGGAAAGGATGAGTTGCTGTACCAGCCGCTGCCGATGTGCCCCACCTCTCTTCTCCGGGGCGGGGTGTCGTCGGACCCGCTGCTTAGTCTCTCACTGGATGGTGCTCTAGTGGCATCTGAGTCTCCAGCAACAGTGAAGATAGAATCTGACAAACTGGGCCTCTCATCATGAGCCAGAGGGGCAAAACTCAGCTGCACGATCTGCCGGGCGCTCTGGCACACCGGTCCATGGATGGCAGGTGTCAGCGTAGGCAGGTCAAAAGTCAAAACAGTCTGGGTGGTAGATGTCAGTATCTCCTCACTGTCCAGGCTGTTGTAGGACGTCCCTTTGGCTCGATGCGACTCCATGATGCTCTCAAAGTGGCGGCTGAAGGTGTCTTCTGCTGAGAGCCGAGGACCGGAGACCAGGATGGGGGATTTCAGAGCAGGGTGGTGGTTGTCAAAGAAAGTTTCTTCTGGTCTGCACAGGGAGGGACACTTTATTCACATACCAAAAGAATTGCTGCATGAGCCTCAAACCACCCACTGCATTTTTTAATAAAGTGGGAAAGGGTGTGGCCTCTGTGGTCATTTTAAAACTTACTTCAAACTAGTTTATATATAGATCAATCCGAATAAAGAAAAGCCTGGTTTATATACAATATACATAGATATTAATGTTTCACTACAATTTAGTCGATGCCAGCTGTGGCTTTACAATGTGACAACACAATTATTATATGTATTTGTATGCAAGTACCAACAAATTACTTACCATGAAGCTTTACACATTTGGGTTAGTGCATTGTTTATTTGTGTTAATGTTATAAAATGGGAATTCTGGTAACCATTCTTATTACCGCACCAGGAAAGATGTGTTTTACCAACGCTTGTTTGTTAGAAATGGTCAGATTTTGAGAGAAACCTAGTACCATTGTAGAATTGGACTGATGCCGATGCTTGGGTCTGTGTGTTTTAAGTGTTTTGGTTTTTATTTGCATACGTCAGTCAGACAAGAAAGAAGAATTCACTGTACTATTGTCTTTTAGGCTTAAGAGTTGTATAAATGTGACCAAACCTGTACATCAGCTGCCTACAACAGACAATAGGTACCTCTACATCAGGGGTGTCCAAACTATGGCTCGGGGCCAAATGCGGCCCGCAGAGTAATTTTTTGTGGCCCTCAAGCTTACCTCTCAATTGGCCCAAATTGTTTTTTTGCTGCCTGTGACTTTACATAATCCAACTAAAAGACAGCATTCAATATGTAACAAGATATCCTTCCACTTTTCTCTGTGGTTATTATATAGAGGGACACTAAGTTAAAAAAACTGCCAGAAGATATGTGTCCAGAAAACAGATACAACCTCAGAGGACTTTTGGTGAAGCAAAATCGGTCACCTCAGAGAATGGCCCTCCTTGGTATTCATTTTTGACAATGTGGCCCTCAGTGAAAAACGTTTGGACACCCCTGCTCTACATAGTGATGACATTATTTACTGTAGAGTTCTGCTTTGTATAATGTGACTTCAACTTGTCTATGTGTCTTGTCTAGGTTCAATCACCTGTTGGACATAGGTTCAAACACCTCAGGCTCATCCCGGGACGCAAGCTGCCTCTTCCGGTCATCCCCTTGCATCCGGACACTGGCCCAGCTCACCATTTCTTCCTCCTCTTCTTCACTATCATCATCTTCCTCCTCTTCTTCTTTCTCTTCATCATCACCGCAGTCCCCACCTATCGTGTTATAAGTACCCCCTATAGGACTGACACCTGTGGCCGAATTCACCTGTAAACTGCGGTGACTCCCAAATGCAGAATCAGCATCATCGTGTTCAGCCAATAGCACCTCATCTATGTCGGTCTCACGGTAACAGCGCAGCGGGATAGCATCCAGGTCAGTTTCAGAGTACTTGAGGGTCCGGCGGATGATGCCGGTTTTGTGGGAAGTGCCGACCACTGTTGAGGGAGGAGTTACCAGCTCAACCTCCACATGCTGCACTTCGTGATTGGCTGAGAGCAGAGGCAGGGAGGAGGGAGGGGTGGGAGTGGGAGATTCACTGGAGTTGCCACTGGGAGGAGCTGTGGAGGTCTCCAGACCATCTACACAAACGGAGGCATGGAACAAGAGACAAAATGATTAAATTATTTTTTTAATTAATAACTGGATGGAATACACCTTGAGAAGTCTTACTCAAAGGAAATATGCATATATGAAATGGTGATGAAGGTAATGTCATTCAAATGTTTGTTTTTTTAGCTGGGGAAGGTTGTTTTTTTGTCTGAATAAATATATATTATTTGGTATATATATCATGTTTTACCCATGTAAACTGAATGTATACAAAACTCTCAATATATATTTATTTTAAATGCAAAATTATATGCATTTTTCTCTTCCTAATTATTGACATGGCTATAATGTAGATACATCTGCCAGACTGGAAAAGCAGGAGGCCTGATGTAAGACCAAAGCTATTTATGTATGTAGTGAGGACTTAGGTTTAGTTGGGGTAAGAGATGTGAGGTGATGATTAGCAACTCTTGACAGGAGCAGCCAAAAGAGAATATCTGTCAGATTATAATGAATCAGTTGAGTATGGCTCTTGTGAACACTGCTGAATATATATAGCACAAGTATAACTTTGATAATCTACAGCAACAACAGGAAACTGTGTTAAAATATTCTCACTTTTCTGCCTCCTGCCAGCAGTCTCCTCAGCAGGGGTCCCGAATAAAAACTCCCACTTGGCACGAGCAATCTTCTGACAGTGAAGCGAGGGCACAGGAGCCGCACTGCCACTGTCCGTCTGAAAGACAGATTTAGACACGTATGTTCATTATGTACTTGTGCTATAATGAGTACTAATCTAAATCTTTGCCATTAATAGAAATGATAAGATTCAGTTTTGATACCGCATACGTTTCAAACTTCTTCCACTACATGCCTTCCTTAAAAATGGTACCAAAGATAATAGGAGGTGTGCCTGTACTTGGTCTGAGAACCACTGCACACTAGCACCACATATACCTGTATTCCTGAGGTCGCTGCCCCCGTCTCATTGCTATGGTGACTTGACTGGCTTGACTCTGGTGACACACAGTCCTGGTCCCCTAAACTGCCGGTAATCCCACTTGAAGAAGACCCTCCTGTTCCTCCATTTTCCCCTGGACTTTCCCCGTCTTTGCTTATCTGCTGTTTTTTTTCTGGTTTAAATGTCTCATCCCCTTCATCACACCCTTCATCTTCATCAGGAGAGTCCAAAGCTACTGGTCCCAAGAGCAGGATTTCTCTTCGCCTCTGTTCTGCCCATTTTTGCCTGCTCTTTGGACTAAGTGGTTTTCGTTTCTTGCTAGTTTGAGATGGTGTAGGAGGTGGTGTTAGGGTTTCACAATTAGACACAAACCCAGATTCAGGGCTTGGTCTTGGGCTGCTCACGACATGATTGCCCCATTGCTGTCTGGATGTCCAACTAACTGGCGCTTCCTCAACATTTTCATTGATAAACAGTCTACGAGCTAGCTCTGTACAGTCACCCTTTTCGAAATCCCCTCTTAGCTCTAAACCCGCCGTCCAGGCATCTCCGGTGTATTGTGGTGGCTGGTACCGGTGAAGGGTTGGCGTATCAGGTGCACGGAGTTCCCCAATGGTCAATCTTGGGTCCCTTAAAGGTGAACTGGTTTCTGTGGGAGGGTGAACGGGACGGACTAAACATGAAGGTATGGCAGGTGAGGAGTGAGGTGAGCTTTGATGCTGGTATTTTTCGTGGCAGTTCTTGGTGTCACAGTTTGAATTTTCAGGCTGGTGCAATTCGGTGGTGACACTTGCCGGTGTAAGCTGCTCGTTTAAAGGGATATTCATCTTACACTGTTGTGCACTGGATGCTGGGTTGTGGAAATCACCTAAAGCATTGTGCATCAAGATCTTTTTGGTCTGACATGGTACTTTGCAAGCCTCCTCTGCTAGCCTTGGTCCAACTTCAGAGCTATGAGACGGTGATACTGACTTACTTTCACTTAATTGGTTCATTCTCTCGACTTTGTTATTGCCAAGGATTGAAGTGCCCTTGTCAAAATGTTTTTCAGTAGCCGGACTGCTTGTTACTTTGTGAAGTGGGCTTTGTGTTTCAACATTCGAGTGCATTTTCTGTGGAGAGTTTCTGCAAATGTTTTGGTGCTGAAGAGGTGAGCCTGCCCAGGACTGACAGCGTGGTTTTCTATAATCTCTATAAGACTCGCTAGCTTCAAGTGCGTGGGCTAGTTTAATCCGTAGTAATGGTGAGCCGAACTCCTCTACAGCTCTTTGTGTAGCTGCCCTCCCAATGGGATCTAGTATTGGTGCTTGGCGGGAGAAGCACTGCTGGTGATCTGGAGATCTGTAAGGACTTGAGCTGCATGAAGAGTTGGGACTTCCGAACCAAACTGGGTCACTTAACCGTTTCCGAATATGACTAAATCTTTCGGGACTGTCTACCGTTTTTACATTTGACTTCTCAACGTAACTAAATGTAACGACGGACCGCTTCCCACCGTCTTGTTTTTTTAAACAGTTCGGAGATCCATAATGTGTTGTGAGTTTTCTTGGCGAAGAGTTTTGTGGCAAGAGGTTGTGGCAAGGTGAACTCCAATGTTTTTTGACAGTAGGTGATTGTGGAGTAGTTTGCTGAAGCTGAAAACAGACAGAGTGCTTAGAAGGAGACTGGTTTTGCGTACAGTCTTGGACCAGACGATGACCTGTTGATCCCTTGGTGTGACTTGTTAGCTTAGAAAGTATCTTGGCGGGGCTGTCCTGAACTAAATGCCCCGGAGGAATCGAACCCTCGCTCTCTCCTTTGCCGCTCTGATCTGGGGCAGACCTCACTTCCACATAGAGATGCAGGACGTTTCCAGACTGGGACATGACCTCCTCCGAACACGAAATGAGGACAAAACTAGATGAAAGTGTAAGAACTAGAGCAGAGAGACTGCATGGGAGAGAGCCCAAAACAAGTGGTTTTCGTATCGACAGTTCTTCAGCGGCTGGTTGTTTTTAGTGTATTTTTAGATCATCCTTTAACTCTCCCCTGTCCTGCCCCTTGTGTGCGTTGGTTGGAGACACACAGTAAGGGAATGACCAGTGCACAGAGTGGCCCCTGGGACATCAGCAGTGGTTTACTCCTCTTCATACCTGTGAATGAGAAAGATAAATGGTTATCTATAGTTCACAGATGACACTCACAGTTCAACTAGATGAGCAATATGAGTACTATATGGATTCATGCGACTGGCTTTAGTGTCCAAATCAAAATTTGTGTAATGTGGTGATTTATGAAAATGATCCACCACAATTATTTACTTATTTCCGGGACAGAGTAACAAAGATATGGCACCACCAGACACAACAGCACAATGGAGCTAACACTTTCATACACCACAGTAGCAAACACTGAAGAAAAGGTGGGTGAACTGTCTTGCTCAAGGGCACAGCGGCAGTGGTAAGAGGGCATTAAACCACCAACCTTGCACTTAGTACACTACCCACCGGCTCTAATTCCTGACAGCCTGAAGTTAGTATCTACAAAGCAGTGTTCATACATAAAGTATTTAACAAGCCATCTAAGTACCAAGGAGATTTTTGACACATACGAGTCCTGGTGGTTTTGGTATAACATAAATGCATAAATGAGAGTGTGCCAGCATTTCAGAGGACTTTAGAAATATAATTTGCTGGTTTATATTTTGGTAATGAGATTAGGTAATCTATTTAACTTGATATCCCATTTTCAAAGGCAAAGAGAGTTTGTCAATTAATTCTAAATATAGAACAAAATCTGGAACAAACCAACTCAGATATCATTATCCACCATTATCTTGCTCTTTCCTTTAGCATAGATCTGTTTGCTAAAAATATACCATCTACGGTACATTGTGAACAAGCACCTGCCGTGTACCTTGTCATATTTCACTGTAGCGTGTAGCTGTCAATCTGTCACATGAGCTCATCTTTGAGAGTAAAGCAGGAAACAATCTCTCACTCCCTCTTCTCTCACTGGTAATAAAACTGATGACTGTGCAGGACGTGTAATGGCAATAACTCACAGTTCACTCAGCCTAAAATGGATTTATTGTGAGGATTAAAAATGAATTTGTGAATTTGTGAATTTGTCCAGAATTGACGAGAGATTATCCAACAGAGAGGCGAATAGTGTGATGTTGATGCAGCAGACTTACACAAATGTATGTCAAATGTATGCAAAACAAGACCTAATCAACACAAACAATTTAATGCAAAAGTCCTATTAACACAAACATGTCACTAACATGCATTGATTTATTTCACCTATTTATGTAAAAATCAGTGGTTGACTAAACTCTATCCAAGCAATGGCTCTAAGTGGGGTAGAACCAGAGAACCCACGGTAACACGGGAAGGACCCTAATCACACTGTGCTCCCGTCAGTCTAACATGCAACTGTAATAGTTATAGTCAGTCTTTGTGTATTAGATCCCCGGTCAACTTGGCCACATACAGCAACATGAAAAAAGACCAAGATGAGGATGCTCAATTTCTGACGGATGCCAACAGCAACAGATTGGAGTGGCCTTATGGTAACAGTTGGAGAAACCGTTCTGGTCGAAAAAATCGAAGTTGACAGAACAAAGAGAACTTGAGAGAGACTTGGCATGAAATGGCGAGTGATTCTGCCTACTTGACCCTGATAGTGCTCCTGCTTCAAATGTGATCTAACTCAGAAATCTTACTTCCTCTAATTACCCCTGTTGGCTTGTAATCATTGAACTAATAAAGTGTATATTTTAATAATAACAGTTTGTTTGCTTGTACCTTCTCATTCACACTCTTTGTCATTTTCACACCTTCAGATTTCCACCTTTTACAAAATAGCCCATTGTCAGTTTTTGCCGGTTCCACAAGATGATAGACAGACCAGTGACTACTTAGCACCAGACTAAGTTAGGGGTTGAGAATAACTGGAGCCCATTACAACAACTATGTGTGTTAGGCGGAGTACACCCTGGACAGTAATCACAGGGCTAGCACAGAGACATACAGACAGCCATTCACGTTCACATTAATTTAACATCAATTTCACCAATTCTCTTAGCACATGGATGTCTTTAAATGGTAAGAATAAGCCCCGAGATAACAGTCAAATAGGGAGGATATTCAAATATGTGAAAATATGTGTCAGCCAGCCAGAGTATCAAAGCCTCAACCTCATTGGTGGGAGGAAGAAGCCCAAATCAGATTGGCTGAAATATCATGTATCAAGAGGAAGCCCATGAAAGAATTGTATTGATTGTGAATGAAGCTGAAGAGCCTCACTGTGATATGTATCTTAATAATACATTATAGCAACAGGATGGATACAACAAGTGAGTATAAGATGGAGGTGCATGCCGGGCATGTAAGATAAGACTGGAATAAGATGGAGGACAGTGGAGGAGCCATGTAGAGAGTGAAGGACAGGGCTGTATTGGCAGTGGGCCAGACTGCAGTCGATATATGCAGTAACACAACCACAGAAAAACATGGATATCAACATTAAGCACCTTCTTCTCCAAGTAGTAAAGAGAGTTTAAAATAATACAATATTTCCCTCTTTACATATGAAAACATATTGTGTAGGCTAAGCACACGGGTGAAATGCATTTAACTTTTATTTATTTAATTAATTAATTAATTAACCTTCGGATTTATACTGTGCTTTACAATGCCCGAGGCTTTCTCAAAGCGCTTAAATTTTTTTTTTTTGTATTATTCAGTCACTCCACAGTCACACCTGATGATGGTAAGCTACTTATGTAGCCACAACTGCCCTGGAAACGTGGCTGCCAGTTTGCGCCTACGGCCCCTCCGACCACCACCGAACACCAATCACACAACCACATTCATTCATAGGCAATGTGGGTTAAGTGTCTTGCCCAGGGACACAACGACAGTGTACGCTCGAATGGGGGCTCGAACCACCAACCCTCTGGTCGAGGGGCGAGCACCTACCCACTGCACCACTGCCGCCCAGTACAGTCTGGAGTTGTAACCGTTGTCACTTGGCTTCCTCTAAAAATTTCACATAAGATTTTCACTTCTGTTTGTTTATAAAAAAACATTCCAGAGAGAGAAAGGGACACTAAAGAGTTAAGACAGATGGGTGATAAATCCAGTTAGATATGAGCCTTATGTCACCTCTGTCTGTCACAGGAGTGTAATATTCACATGTGAGATTTAGTATGTTTGTACTGCTCTGTAAGTCAATCAATACAGTGCACTGCAAAACAGCATGGCTCTAAAATGTATTTCTGTATTTTTAGGTACTCGGTTCAAATTATATATTGGCAGCGGTTAATAGACTTGCACAAAATCTTTTAAGAACTAGAATCTGGATTTTGCTCCAGATTGATTTGTTACATTTATATAAATATATATCTATATTAAAACAATGAGATTCTAGACATTCTCATTTAAGTTCCTATATCTTTGCCCGTCACATTTCAGTAGCTACCCAGGCCAACACCAAACATCTTGAGGCATTTGTGCAAAAGGTCACATGCTTCAGAGGACGGACTTGTGCTTTGAAATGTTGTACTAGAGCCATATTGGAAAAAAACAATAAACCATCACATGAAAAGAAGAGGACGCACTGTTTTCAATATGTGTCAACATTGTCCACAGCAGGGTCATATCCCAAACAGAAAAAACATATGGACGGGCCGCAAGTCGAGCCGCACATACCAGCTTCTCCCAGGACGAGGTTCACGTTTCTATCAGCATAACAACTGTCACGAGAGACGGGCAGTAAGGAGCCTTCACTACTCACACCGGGACAGAGGACTTAGGGTGAGGGCCACTCAATATGGGTGTCGGGCCAATTAAATACCTCTGCTACAGCTGTCCCCGCGAGATGTGGGACAGTCCTAAAAGTTAAGTCCAATATAAGAGGAACAAGGGACTAGAAGATGATGATGATTGTGAGTAAAGCTGTCATATGAGAAAAAACATTTGTTGAATCATACTGTATCAATAATATTTTCATTTAAATGGAATTGTCTTCAAATGAGAAATCTCCAGTGAGCAGCAATTCTGTGGTGAACACGTCTTGTTGATGCCAGATTGGTCGCGGCGGTGGTGCAGTGGGTAGATGCTCGCCCTTCAACCAGAGAGTCGGTGGTTCGAGTCCCCGCTCACACACACGCTGTCAGGCCCTCCCGTGGACCCACCACCCTTTATGGTACCTTTATGGAGGTACCATAAAGGGCTTGTGCAATGTGGATCGGGCGGTGGTCGAAGGCGGGAGTTCCCTGCTTAGACTGCTGCCTCCGCGACCCGGTTTTGGACAAGCGGAAGAAAATGGATGGATGGATGATGCCAGATGTTAGAGGAGAAAGGCCAAACTGATTCAAGATAATACAAAGCCTACAATAACCCCATTTACAACTGAATGCACAAACTCTCAAATCTAAACGCTGATGGGCTTCAGCAGCAACAATCACGGTGAGATCACAATAAAGTTGTGTTTATGCCGTAAAGCGAGCTAAAGAGAGTGACCAACCGATGGATCCAGAAGACAGAAACTGACAGTTAATCAGTTTTGATAAAAAACACTTTCTTGTCTTCATGGCCATAGTAATACACTGTGCAGTGGGGCTGAAAGGTAAATCAGAATTGATAGGTATGACCTTGGATGCAGCTAAAAGGTTTCTGAATGATGATCTGGACCACACTCTAAAGCAGGGGTTCCAAAGGGGGGAACAGTTGGGAACTGGGGGTCGCGAGATGATTTACAAAGATAATTATTTGTAGATTTTTCTATCATAACTGTAGCGTATTTCAAAATAAAGCATGCAAATAAAAGCATCACACTGGGTATAACTGTATTTTTTAACTCCTTCTGGGGACAGGGGGTCCTGAGGCTTTCTTGCCAATATTTGGGGGTCCTGGCCTGAAATGTTTGGGAACCCCTGCTCTAAAGGACTGAATAAAATGACACTGATACAATTGGGACTGAACGGAAATATTAGGGGGCAACTTCACTTGATCTCATAATCGAGCACAAATCAAAAATATCTCGCAGGAGCAGTGGACCCATCTCCAGCAAGGATGAAGACACCCTAGAGACAAACATGTATACTCCACACAGAAAGGCCCCACTGCCTAGTCAGGGAATCGAACCTGGGACCGTACTAACTACTTTGCCACCCATATAGAGAAAAACTACATTCAATGGGTTATGACGTGTCACAGTAACTAATGAATGTGTTTGGATCTCATTGTATAAGAGCCAATACAATGATGAGGAGTATCAGCTTTTCTTTGGGGAGACGGTTTAATCAATAGCACTAAATTCACTTTGGTAAGAGCCGATCACAAGAAGACACTATTTTTCCACCATCCGTTATGTATGTCTCTCCAGGTATGCCCCCTGACATGAGTCACTGGTATGTGATAAATGCAGATGTGAAGCCAACGGTTTCTGTCTAACAAGGGCCAACCATAAAAGCCCCACATCCACTTTGTATTCAGTTATCTATTGTCTTTGCCAGGTCTAATGAATGATAGATGATTCATTTTCCAGTTCAACAGCCAGGATGTTTATTGAGTACCAAATTACATACAGAAAATTGCCATTAGAATCGAAAAACATACAGTATGTGATAGAGGTGGACGATATGGTCAAAATATAAAATCCCAATTATATTAAGCTCAAGATCATGATTCAACATTGTATTGTTTGTCTTACACAGAAGACTACTGCTTAATAAAACCTTCTGAATCATACATAACACTAATTATATATAACACTGGCTTTGTTACAGTAAAAATGACGGTGAAGAGCAGAGCATAACTGACTGTCACGATTCAACGATCTCCCCAGATTAGCAGATCGTCATACTTCATTTATCACCATTCAATTTGTATTGCCCACCCCTAGTATGATCATGATCATACACACACACACAGTGGACTAAACCAAGTCTGAAACAAGCCTTAACTAGGACTTAACCTAGGCTTAACCAGGACTAAACCAAAACTAAAACAGAACTTAATTAACCAGAACTAACCTAGTTCAACAGGAGTAAATTGAGGACTAAAGTAAGTCTAGAAAGCATCAATACAAATGGCATCCTTTTAACAACCTCCAATAAGAGTATATGATTATGCACACACTAAATCAGATCACTTTTATCTAACGGGGAGTTGAACAGTGTTAAGAATAGTGAATAGTGTTCTTCAGTAAGTTGATGTTGGCAAATGATTAAGAAGAGGCTTTACTGCTGAGTGCACTACATTATCTGAGGTGCTTCACATGTTTTATAAGAGCATCCTGGGAACAGTCCATATGAATTAAATCTGGTCATGGCTGATGTTTGTCTAAATTGTTAGCTTACAAAACCTGTCTTGAAGAGTTAAAAACATGGCCGACAGCCCTTCTCTGAAAAAACTGTACCCATGGGAGCAGAAGTAGCAAGTGCCATGTTTACACTAATGGCTTGGTCAAATCGGATGTATTTTTTTGTGGAAACAAGAAATGTCGCACTGAGAAATCTGATTACCAAGTAGGTTAGTTAGTTAGTTAGTTAGTTAGTTAGTTAGTTAGTTAGTTAGTTAGTTAGTTAGTTAGTTAGTTAGTTAGTTAGTTAGTTAGTTAGTTAGTTAGTTAGATAGATAGATACACAGCAATGGTTCACAAAAAAATCTATCGTCAAATGAATCCTATATATAGAAGAGAATATGTCTCATGCTGCATTGCCTTACAGCTCACTGTGTCTTTGGTGTCATCTTGGGGCCTGCAAGTTTTTTGAGGGTGGAAGGAACTCGTAGTACCAGGAGACAGCCCGTGGTAACACAGGGAGGACATGCAGACTATTCATAACCAAAGGGACTATATTAGAACCAAACCAACTCAGGAAAAAAGACCAGGCAAAGCAGAGACTACACTTATGACTGTATGAAGACAATTTTAGAGCCACCAAACAAATGCTGGTCCGGAGAGAACCAACAGTAACATGGGGAGAACATGCAGACTCTACACAGAGATAGGTTGACTGGCCCGGGGAGCGAACTCAAAACCTCCTTGATATCCACCGTGCACCCTTAATATTATCATAATCTAATCTGTTATAAAATACAATAACAAAACACAATTTTCCTGCGACCTGTCAATATAATAACACGTCTCAGGTCCTGCCCCACAAGTTGAAAATCCAGCATCTATACCACTTTATCAATAGTACATCAGTAGTTGTGCTTGAGACAGCCTTCCAAGAAATCTGATTCTATAGAAGGAATAAATATATATATAAATCCGTTCTAGGTCATATTCTCCTATTTAGTGTGAACAAAGCCAGTGTGTGTTTATCAGATTTAGACAAACGTATCTAAAACTAACAAAAACCAGCCTCCGAGTCCTCATGCACCACTTGTGAAACCTTTAACCAATTATGTGTTAGCAGCCGTCAAATATCACATGACAGAGCATATGAGTTTTATGTAACTGGGGGATTAGTCAAAGGCACTACATTGGAAAAACATTAAATATGGGATAACTATGTTTGGTATTTCTTATTGATTAAATAACTTATAATAACTAGGACTAAACCCAGACTAACTCAGAACCAAACCAGGATCAAACCCAGACTAACTCAGAACCAAACCCGGATCAAACCCAGACTAACTCAGAACCAAACCAGGATCAAACCCAGACTAACTCAGAACCAAACCAGGACTAAACCAGGATCAAACCAGGACTAAACCAGGATCAAACCCAGACAAACTCAGAACAAATCCAGGACTAAACCAGGACTAAATCGGACCAAATCACAACTATAAACCAGCACAAAACCAAAGACTAAACTGGGGATTGTCTCAAGACTAGATACAATCCCACATTGATTTAAACAATTGACACATTGATTTTGTTTACTCTAGATTTTGCAAAAGACCCCATGGTAGTTTTGGGACAGGTTGTGGTCCCTTGTATCTACTCTTCAGAAAGTTATGAATTATGGTCTCATAACTGACATCATTCCAAAAACAAGGGTCCACATAGTGTCACAGGTTTAACATAACTGCCGTGTCAGAGCCAAGGCTGTGCAGGTTACAAAACAGAAGTGAACAACAAGAAAGTTTCATTATTATCCCATTCCTGTAGATTGTATCGTTATCTTAACATTGAACAACATACAAGGCTTTTTTAATTAGCCACTGTGGCCATAACATTCAACACAATGGTTCTATCTACAAATTTACATTTATAGTTGAATTAGATCCCATCATAATGTAATTCCATGTTTATAACAAAACATTACTGACTAAACACTACAAATAGTTAAATCAATGCCAAACTAGTTAGCCTTTAAGGAATGGCTACATTACAATACAATTATGCCAAAAATATTTTCCAAAAAAAAGTCAATTTTCAAGTATTTTCAAAAGGATTTATGGGATTAGAGCAAACGCCTGGATTATTTTTTGATTGCATAATATCATAAAACGGCTAATCTCAAATATAACAAAACAATAGCTATAGTTTTAAACGAAGGGACTAGGGGAAATGTTACTTCCACTTCCACTTGATTCTGGTTCCTGTAAAAGCAGCCACAACCACAAGCCTCCACGACCGACTGACTTCACAATCACGTCACAAATACCCCACTACAACTGTCCGCCTGGCCCTAAATGATTTTCAGACATCCAGCGATTTGAACAGGTGCAGTGTGCCGAGCAGGTGTCTATTTTGGGAGAAGGAGTAGGTTGAGATGGACATGGTTAAGAGTCTGAATCACAGCAGTGGTGTAAGCTAGCTCTCTGATATCCATGATAACCTGAGCACTTGAGCCAACACCCACATTCACTGCCCATTAATTCTGTTGGATGTGTCATGGCCTGGGCACTGTGGCCACAAGTATATGGTGAGAAATACTTTATTACACTTTTATTAATTAGTTTAGTGAAAACAAAACTAAAGACTAAACCAGGACAAAAACATGACCAAAGACGAACTAAACCAGGACAAAAACATGACCAAAGACAAACTAAACCAGGACAAAAACATGACCAAAGACGAACTAAACCAGGACAAAAACATGACCAAAGACGAACTAAACCAGGACAAAAACATGACCAAAGATAAACTAAACCAGGACAAAAACATGACCAAAGACAAACTAAACCAGGACAAAAACATGACCAAAG
>JAVQKC010045468.1:0-18514 GCA_036025475.1 Philypnodon macrostomus
GTCTGGCCTGTCACCCAGGACCTGTTTGCCTTGGGAGACCCTACCAGGGGCATGTAGCCCCCGACAACATAGCTCCTAGGATCATTCAGGCGCACAAACCCCTCCACCATGGTAAGGTGGCGCTTCAAAGAGGAGTAAGAAGAATTTGTCTGATTCAGAAGGCTTCTTAAAGTTCTCCTAAGAACACATTCATGCATGAGGCCCATTGTCTCTAACTATTGTGTGACCTCATTTTGTCCCTGATCGTTTTCATGTGGCCTATTTTAGAGAATCTACAACTTTTATGACATGTATATATATATAATATGTTTTACAATTTTATTTTCAATGCACAAAATGAAACATGGGTAAAAAGTATACCTACCTTCCAGAATTAGTTTATTGTGTTTTGTGTTTTGTTCACTTCATGGACATCACAGAGTGTACGCTACCAGGCGAATAATGAGTGCCCTTCAAAAAGAGAAGAAATGTAATTTGCCAGTTTAAGGAAACAAGGTAATTTCAAGGTAAAATTTGATTTAAAAAAAGATAGAACATCTGAAGATAGAACATCTGAAGATAGAACATCAGAACCTGACCTGGAGGACATCTATGGGCCCTATGAGGCTATAAATGTAAATCTGAGAACATAAACAGGTTAGTGGCTCCCCAGAAAAGCAAAAACAAGTACTGAGCAAGACCGGGTCCTCAAGGCGACAGGTTGGCAGGGGTGAGCAGATGTGCAGGCCTAATGTACTCTGACGCTGAAGATTAGACAAACAAACAGGAGCCAGTCGAGGCGGGAAAAACACAGGAAGAGACAGAAGGTAGAGCCATGACAGACATACTGCAAAACAAAATTATTAACTCGATTTTAGCATAACAGGCGAGGTTTACCACTAGCTATAATAGGAAATCAATTTTCAAAAATCGCTTTGTTCAAAAAGGGTGTATTTTGAAGTGTGCCATGAATAGTCTGCACAACGGCTGTGCAAAATTGGGACTGTGGACACCGGAATAAGGGTTTTGATTTAAATAGCACTTTTATAGACACCTAGGCTGTACATCTTAGTCCACTTTAATCATTCATTCCACAGATTGCCTGACCTGCCCTGGTGCAAACTGGTGGAGATGTGACAATCATTTAACATCAGTCTCTTGGTCCTAATGTAATTTATATGATATATTTCTTATCTAAAAATATCATCCTAAAACTTTTCATCAATAGTATTGTTTAACCTTGAATAGTGCTGCTTTTAAATCAGCATGTATCTTGTAAAAATAAAAGCAGACATAGAAATATATATTTAATTTCAACATGACTAACATATTTTAACATATTGTGAGTAGACATGGGGCATTTGTCATCTGGCTGTACAGGACTATAATATACCAGACTGTAGCTGCCGTGCTTCCTGTCTCTATTCATAGATTCATACATTACTCAGTTCAGTTAAAAAAAAAAGTTAACTTTTTTCAGAAACAGTCCCGCTGATTCACCTCATATTTCCTGTACTTTATTTTGCTCATGTTGGCTTAGCAACTGAATTTAAAAACGTCCCAGTTGTTATTTTTAATAGACTTATGGTATTATCATGTTGCCTAGCAAGTGGTCTATAAAAAACCCAGCAAATCATCATGGTTCACCAGATGAGTTCTCAAGATTTGATCAATGTTGTGTCAATGGGTCTGCAAAAGCAGCACTGATAATAGAAAAAAAATCCTATTCAGTCAAATACAGCATTTTTATTTTTGAAACCAGGATTAAAATGTGCGTGAATAACACATTTTAGAATTATATTTATAGTTTACAGAAAAACACAAGAGAATTGTGTACAGGCTGTAAGTGTGAGCCATGATTAGACCACAAGGAACTATTTAAGATACTGAATGAAATTCACCAAATAAGTATACACATACATTATGCTGCCACATTACTTTCATTTACAGCAGTAGGTACTCAATTCTATTCTAATTCTATTCTCTAATATTAAATACTGCCATAATTGCATCTAACCAATAAAAACTATGAATGCATCATGATGTCATCCCAACACAACTAATAAAATGTGCCGTCTCTTTATAACGTAATTTGCTGGTTATGTTATTACTCTTCTTTTATTGGACATTAAAGGTAATATGTAGGGACAATGGGAAAATGCTTTTTTTTCAATAGTATATTACTCAAATTGACTGACACTATTAATGAAGCATACTGGGAAAAAAATATATATTATTCATAAACCCGGGACTCTGTGAGGCCTAAAAACAACCAATAGCACCAGGTGCCAGTTTTTCTTAATGGATTTTTGTTGTATTCAGAGATGCTAACTGCAATTAGCATTGCTGCTAATGGAACTAATTGGGCCCTGATAGTTACACTAATGCTGCAGTTGTGATTGGCACTAGTCTTTTTTATGTTCAAGTCTGCTTTATTGTCGAGAATGACACTGACAGACGCTAGTTTCTGAATTGTGGCAAACAACTTCTGTTATACCTTTAACAGTTACTAAAAATCTTAAATATCCAAAAATCATCTCAGTGATTCACACCACATCCCCTGCTAAAGCTGCCTATTTAAAGAATCCTTCTGACCATTTCTCACCTCTGCCTCCAGCTGCTTTAACTGGCCTGGACAGTGATTATTCATTCATATTTCACAGAATTACTGTGAAGGCAGATAATTCGAAGGTGCGTTTGTTTCCGGCAAAAGGAGCTCTGATGACAGCTCAGAAAGGGCACTGTGGAGGTTTTTATGAATGACTCAGCAGGAAGTCCCTGTCCCGTTGTGAAAGGCCTATTATTTCGTTTTTATTGGAGTCGCTGACATCATGAGGAGATTCCACGACAGATGGTGCTAGGACTGTCCCACCCACGGACACTGTTTGTTTGGTCCGTTCACAAACACTGCTACATCCCTCTCCTGTGTTCCTTCGACAATAACACCACAACAGCAGTACCTTAGATTTCCTTTTTAAACGTCATATGGTTCAAATCAATCAGTGTGTCAACCTGCAGGTCATTCAGCTTTTTCCGGGTGACTGGAGCATATCCCTTAGGTGTGGTACACACCAGATATTGACCAGTTAGCTGCAGGGCTGACTCAGAGACACAGTCAGAGTAAAAGTGGGGTGAACCCGGAGAAACATTATACGCGAACGTTTGAGGATCAAAAGGATTGAAACTACAACCTCCTCACACTGAGAGGATGGTCAATAGATGGTACTTGACCTACTCACCTTAGAAAGAGCATGCTCTCTCTTTATGCTTAGATTTTATTTCTAAGATTTGGTGGAGTATCACATCATTCACCTGTAGTGTGGGTTGGCATGTGTAGGACCAACATTTTGGAAATACCTTTACCAGGGGTGTGGACTTCAAAGTCATGACTTGAACTCGAATAAGACTTGACTTGAAAAAATTTACAAAGACTTGACTTGGACTTGAACACCAATGACTCGGGACTTGGACTTTATTTGAGCCCTGTGACTTGAGAAGACTTCCTCCAAAATAGTAACTGTTTTTCAAAAGGTTTTACATGCTGACCTGCAGTGAGAGCCAGTATGTGGAACTGATCTCTGATCAGAGTTTTGCTAGTGTTCACATGCACGCTAAAGACAACTGTTAAACTATCACCATAAACTTCTCAAATATAGCCTATAGCAAAGCCTTTAGTCTACTGTTACTAGTTTTGCAATAAATAACAACTATTGCTCCTCTAATCTGCTACCGTATATTGCTGTGTTTTCTAGCTCTAGTTTTTCATACACTATTTATGCAGTTTGATTTCAAAAGACTTGAAATGACTTGAAACTCAGTATAGGACTTTGGACTTGACTTGGAAGCCACTGACTTGGGAACTTGACTCGGACTTGAGGCCAAAGACTTGCAAAACAATGACTCTGACCTCATCCTTGGATGTGTTATATGTGAAGATTTATGAGCTGCACTTTTGAGAAAGTTCAACTTGTTTTACTTCTGCAGTGATAAATAAATGCTAATCAGGCTTTTATTTCCTGTTTTTGAGAACATCCAGTTGACCCCACTTTCACCTCCTCTTGTCCTGGCAGTTCGCTCGTGCCCTCAAGCTGATGAAAATCCCCTAAAGGCAGCCCACACATTAGATATACTGTAGTTGGTGCATGCTGATGACGAATCCCACATAAAACTCAAAGACACCTCATAATATATGTACGAACGGAGGAGTACTGTAGGATATTTGTATTAGCCGGATATTTCTTTGTATGGTGCCGTAGTCTCCTACACAGTCTGCTGCACAGGCCGCGATGACTCGACTCAAACGTGTGCGGGAGGGATTCCTAAAAATCTCTTACTAGCATAACCTTTACATAATTCACAATTATATTTGAAGGTCTGTTATGTAAAGGACCTCTAGACTGTACCGAGATGTCCCATGAACAAAATGTACAGCATGAGTAAAAAGAAATAGGCTTCTGACTGAGATCTTCAAGTTCTACAATGATGAAGTAGTCTTTTATTATTTGTAGCTGATATTTTTTATTTTGGATTGAAGCTCAAATAATTACTCAGTTTAAAGTACAGCATATACCAGAAGTCACCTGAGAAGAAAATTAGACTCTGAGATCCTCTGTAGGCTATTTGATAACATTTGAGAGCCAGGGTCACTTTTTTCTCCATTCACACTCTTCCACAGTACATGAGCGCTCAGATTGGTCGATATAGCATTTATTTATTTCATTTTAACTAGAATAATTTGAGGGAGCTGGTGTTTTTTTTTCCCACAGCTAACAACTTCAGACCAGTGCTCGTTATTCTTCCTGTTTTATGTGAGAACGTGATAGAGCTGGGAAGGCATCATTCTCAATTTCATAGAAAAATGTGAAATAATTCTAACCAAACCATTTTTAAATGAATTTCAAAGCTAACCGTGTCTAGAAGCTTCTAAATTACTTTTTTTTTACTGCCTCCTTATGTGCAGTGATTCACATATTGGTTTTAATGCTTGATGCCGTTCCATTTTATCTGGGATTGGGGCAGATACAAAGATAGTTTGCAAAACAACAGACGACAACAAAATAATATATTGTCAATGCAAGGACAGATATGGTAAAACACTGATATTTTATAACCTGCATTTATTTATCTTTAACCAGAGGTGGGTAGAGTAGCCAATAATGATACTCAAGTAAGAATACAGTTACTTCAAAATAATGCTACTCAAGTAATGTCAGATTATTTGTTTAATTTGGTTGTAATCTGGCAAAAAAAAGGATGAACTGATTTTGAAACCTTTTTTGAAAAAAATAACATGACACACAGAGGTGGTAAAAGTACTCTTACTCTTTCTAGATTTCAAACATTTTACTCAAGTAAGAGTAGTTACTTCAAAATATTACTCAAGTAAAAGTAAAAAGTATTAGAAGTTCCTATGTATTCAAAAGGTTACTCAAGTAAAAATATAACTGAGTAAATGTAACTGAGTATATGTAACTGAGTAAATATAACTGAGTAAATGTAACTGAGTAAATGTAACTGAGTAAATGTAACTGAGTAACTGTAACTGAGTAAATGCAACTGAGTAAATGTAACTGAGTAAATATAACTGAGTAAATGCAACTGAGTAACTGTAACTGAGTAAATATAACTGAGTAAATATAACTGAGTAAATGCAACTGAGTAAATGTAACTGAGTAAATATAACTGAGTAAATATAACTGAGTAAATATGAGTAAATGTAACTGAGTCAATGTAACTGAGTAAATGTAACTGATTACTACCCGCCTTTGTCTTTCATACATACAAACATAAAAGTTGTCTTAACTGTTGCTATAAGCTTGATAGATTGTATTCAATGGAGAGATCTTTGCCTGTTCATCACTAATTACATGTTGTGCTCTTCACATCATGGCATTTCACAGGTCCTTCCCCGATGCACCTGATTGACCTGTCCCAGTGTATGGTGTTCATTTGAGTCAGATGCTCATTTCTCTAAACTGATACACCTCTGATTATAGGAATGACACACTCTGCTGTCATTAATGTCACAGTCTGTGCTTTACTGATGCTTTAAGCCTGTGAATAATATTAGCATTTAGCATTAGCGCCAGTGGAGTGCATTTCATCATGTTCTCTGTGGTACTCCTACACAGTGACGGTTGTTATGTGAAACTTAACCAAAAACACAAAAGGCTTACAGTGACACTATCCTGACTCATGGATGTTTGTATTATTGACACTTTATTGTTTGTCAGTCATCACCAAAAAGGTCACAAGTGCTTTCTATCATCGATCACTGATAGTAACAAACAGATCCAACCCACAAACGACTCTTTCCCCATGCATTTGTTCAGTTTATGTTTCATTTACAAACGGCCTGTGTCATTTTTGCCATTTGACCCAAAACAACCAGGAACAGAGACAGCAGATTGGAGCAGCTATTTTCTTGCAAGGCTGTTAGGGAAGCTTCATTCACCCCACAACAACTCATTTAGCCATCACACTGACTCTGAAGCTGTTTCATTAAAAGAAAAGATGCACAGTTGTATTAATGCACAAAACAAACTGTTGATTTGTATTAAGAAGAACATCTTATCAATCACACCACACTATTATTATGTGCCATTTTGAATTGTATAGACTGGTATTGGAAAAAGTAATAAAGACAGAAAGCACAACAAAACAATCATAAAGGGACCTGTTTTGAAGTTGAACCCACAAGTTTCAAATATTGAGTCAAGTTATTTATTGTTGATAGATAAAAAATGTCAGTAAGATCAGGGCTTCAGAGTCAAACGTGTGAGTCAAAGTATTGGGCAGAATCCGAGGATATGAGACATGACTCAGGTCCCGCTCAATGGCACATTATCATGTTTGAGACCGCTGCATTCGCTTTTGTCATTAGGCTCGCTTAGGGCAGCCTTGTTTTGTCCTGCTCAATGACACTTTTGTACGTCATATACCAAGGGCTTGGCAGTCATTTGATGGCACAGTGATGGCAAATATGGAAATGAACAGAGGGTTAGACCGGATGGACACAGCCGTGGTGCCACAAGGCCTTCGTCTTTATGCTCTCCACCACCATGTGCACCCCCTATTTCAACGTCATTGAAAAAAATGTATCGTACAGAAAAAAATTGCAGAATGGGTGGGAAGTGATGATAGTATACATTTATGTTATTTGACGTTTGATATGACGTGTACCATTGCACCATGATGTTTACTTTATTTGAAGGAATATCCATCCATCCATCCATCCATTTTCTCCCGCTTGTCCGAAACCGCCTTCGACCACCGCCCGATCCACATTGCACCAGCCCTTTATGGTACCTGCCGCGGGTGGTGGGTCCACGGGAAGGCCTGACAGCTTGTGCATTTGAAGGAATATTCATTTAAAAATATAGATTTAATTTAAATTCCAAAAGATGCATTTTAGACATTTTTTCTTTTTATTATTATTTTTTTATTATTATTTGGAAATTACTTTAGATTACATCAGCACTGAAAAATACATCAAACATCATGTTCAATCTGTATTTTTTTTTTTTTTTTTTTTGTACTTTTACGTCTTGGGTATTAATTTGGCTATTTCCCGTCCTACTTGATTAATGTTTTTTTGCAGTCACAATATTCTTAGTAAGTACAATTGTTTACTTAGCCCACTTTTGACAGAATGCAAGGAAGGTTGCATTACATGAGGCCATTTTGGAAGACTTCCCAGAAAGACTGCTTCGTGATACCTATTCGGATAAAAACAACACTATTATATAAAAAAACATTTTTTTAAAGTGCGTGGGGGGGTGGACAAAAAGACAGTAGTCACGAGCCCAGGTGAGAGTAAGGTGATTTTGATGTAATTACAGTTCTTGATATCTGCACATCTAAGAACACAATAGCAATATCATTTTGGGTAATTTGTGGCTAATTTTGAGCCAGTCATCCTCAAAAAAAAAATTAAAAAAAAATCACAAAGCGGTGCGTTCTGGATGTAATCTTATCAAAATGAAGGTAATTACCTCTCCCTATTACTTTGTTCGAGAAGATGGACATTTGAGTCACTTTTAACTGTTTTGCATAGGCCTGTTTTGCTGGCATTGACCAAGCTGGTATAATTATTCCTACTTGCTTATACCAAGTTTCACACCATTTAATCTCCAGTCTATTACATTGGGAAATAAATCACTTCATTGTTTACGTTTTCCCTTTCAGAGACAAGAAGACACAGTAAAGAACATGAATTAGAACATTTAGACCAAACAAGGACAGCCTGTTGTGGAGAAGCCGAAAGCATTAAAGTGATTACTTGGATAAGCTCAGTCCAGCTGCTCTCTTCTGCAGTCAAAACAAAGGAATCAAATGAGTGCGTCTCAGAGGGAAGCCTGATCTGTGCCTTGACTTGGTTGTTGTGAAGAGTTACACAGTGAACCGTGCCGAGATCTTATGTCAGTCTTATGAAGTGCTCCAACTTTGAAATGCAAGTGAATAATAAAGTCAAAATTTTTTTGGCCCAGTATATCAAGCCAGTCCATTTATTTTGTTGGAGGGCTTGTTTCCATTCAATCGTATTTGCTCCAATATGGATCCTTCAGACAATCCAAATCTACAGTGAAGCAATTAAAGAGTGAAAATGACCTGGATGCACTTTGACCTCTATATAATGGTCATTGTGAACTTTATTAATCCAGAAACCAAAATTATCTTTGACATGAGACGTGATAAGATTTGCACACCTCTTTTTTATTTTTATTTTTTTATAGACAATTGGCAGACAATAAAGTGCTGAGAAATCTAAAAATGATAATCGGGTAAATAGTTTTTGGTTTCTGTAAAGACACTGCCAACTGACAGCTTTGCTTCATTATGCTCAGTTGTTTACAAGGCACAGACTGTGGAATCCTCAGACCAGTGGCAGCTTAGAAATACCACAAAACTTTATGAAAAGAGGCTAGCAATATCATTTTTGGAATAAGCACAAAGGGGTTACTAACTGTGGATGAATCATTTTCTTCTATGTTTTGTAATGAGACAATTGTTTGACACACACAACTGAATCATCATTAAGACCAATCCCCAGATCAATGCACTGTGTTATAAATGGACATTTCCTTGTGCAGTCATCAAGTGTTTTATGTCATAATCGTTAAATGTGGTCCTCAATGGGAGCTAGTGGGAGGATATTACAGTAGGTGACTTTCTGTGACGTCTAAAGTTGTCCACAGTGCCACAGTATCTCCGTGGGCTGGGGAGACCCTGGCACTGTACCCAAACTCCCAGATGACTCAGTCCTCAAAGCACAAGATGGCAGACTGTAGAGTTGATACATTGTCCTCTCCATCTTGCATAGCTCTTTTCTGGGCTGTTTGCCGAGCTACAGTCACAAACACGTTATGGAAAGTACCCGAGTGCTACGTGACAGCGTGCACATGTGGTCTTCTGGCTGAAGGTCTGCAGAAACACTCGGTTCTAGGCCTGTACAAGCGTGGGCCGAGGTGTAAACAAATTTATCATTAGCTCCCCACTGTGGTGTTTCATCAGCGCACACGGCCGCAAAGGGCAGGCGTGATCGTCACTGAACAACACCTCCCAGCATGGACATGGAGGATATTTTCAGCCCAAGATGGGAGATTTCCATTCACAAATTCTATGAAAACAAAACAAGGACAAACATGGTAAAGACAGTAGGCAGACTATGATGCAAATAAGTGGATATGGAGACTGAAGAGGAGGCCCCAGACAAGTCCAGGGCCCCTGTGTGGGGTTTTATGATACATAGGATACCCACACATAAGCTCTTTCGTCACTATTAACCCTTTAGGGGAGACCCTACTAAATTCTTTATAAAACAGGATGTGAAACAAACCACCATATACTATATTATGGTGCAGATCAAATTAAACAGTAGCTTGGTTGCTAAAGAATTCAAAAAATTCACAAAATTCATTCATATTTTTATTAATACATAAGAGAGCATTGACCTGGTGTATTCAGAACACAAGTTAACAAGCCTCTCCTTGTTTTGGGGATTACATTTGAATGTGCAGTCCTCTTCCATTTACACAGTGGCTGTGCAACTACAATCTCAGTGCCGTCTGCATATTCTCCTCATGTCACAGTGGATTTTCTCCTAGTATATGCTGGCCACCCAAAGATCTGCTTGTGTTGGGGGGATATGTGAAAAAATGCCCACGTAGTAAATAAATATCCGAGCAAAAACACTGTGTATGTCTCTATGTCAGCCCTGCAACTAACCATTGACCTTCAAAGGACTCAAAGGATCAAAGGACTAGTGTAAACCTTTTGTAAAACAAGAATTGCCAGCTTCCAAAAAATATCTATTTCTGATAAGTACAGCATCTGTTTTTATTTAGAAGAGAACACAATTAACTCAATTAGCCTGAAAGATAATATGACCCCTTAAATGATCTCGCTCACTAGAAGCCTGTGTCTAATGCAGTTTCTTATTCATCATGTAAAAATGTCAATTTCTTTAAAAATACGATGTGCTGGGAACAGTTCCTGACTCATGTCACAGTGTACCTCGCACCACAAAAAGATGGTACCAAAAATATCTTGCCCCCCAACTGCGCTGTGACTATTTTCCTCTCATAGCCCAGATGGAGGGCAGCAGCTTCTACTGATTGGAAGTTGATTAGGGCCAAAAGACACAGGAAACAACCACAGCACTAAATCCCAGGATGAAGTTTCAACAGTGAGGCTGTAACTTAAAGATCATTTCAGAGATCCAGTGTGGCTTTTAAAAGCACGTTACTGTGAATCATCTCAGTGGTTTCCATCACGACTTAACTTCTTATTTTATTTGAGCCCAAGGAGCTTTAAATGAATCCCTACAGGAGATTTACTGTTATAGTCTGTAATTGCTTTTTATAAACGTCTGCATGGGTTAGATTTTCTCAGAAGCAGTACTTGGGTCTTTTCTTGTTGTGAAGGTATTCAAAATGTGTGCACTATTGACAACAGTAAATCAATCCTGGCATTTTCCCTTACCAGGAGTACTTTTTTCATGACTGTGTCCAGACATTTGTGACTATTCACGCTTCGCTACCAGAGGTAATCAATATTTACAATAGGAATACAATAAGTATATTTTCATCAAAGTGACCAGTATAAAGGTCAAAGATTGTGTTAGTGCTGAAGCTTGTACAAAAACATGATGCAGAATTCTTAACTCAACCAGATTTCCTGAAGACGAATATACGACGTACAAATTTATGCAACATGGATTATAGATTTACTGAAAGCTATACACTGCATACCAATTTGTATTTCAACATGTATGTCAACATTATTGGGACATTTTCACATCCAGCCAGCCATAAACTTGAGTGGCATACATTAGCAGAAAAGATGCATACAATGAGTGTGTCTGAAGCCCTCTCCTGATGCCTGCAGTTACCCGTGTGATTGGCCAAAAGTCGACATAACAGGCCTACAAAAGCTCTTATCTTCACTCTGTCAATTACAGGCAAAGAAATCTGGCATTGATGATTGTGATGGAGTCTATGACGCACATCTCCAAGAACTTCTGATCTTTACAACACAGCTTCAGTTTTAGAGGTTCAGAGAGTGGCCCTTAGACCCCCGGCACTGCAGGATCAAGTGGGTTTAATTGTTATAGCAACTGCCATTAGTCATAGAAACGCTTGGATCGAGAGGGAGGTTATGGTGTCAACAGTTCACCATTAATATACCACGGCATACTGTTACCTTAGACTTGATAACTTTACAGTAGTTTTGCCATGAAAGATGAATGAATTTCAATTTTGCTTGATATTCACGGACAACAAATGATCAAAGTCTAATGTGCAGGTCTGAAAGTCAGGTCTGAAGTATTTCTGCTGAAACGGGGCTAAGCTTAAATTAATCAGAGAAAATCTGTTTCATTAGCAGAACAAGGATATTTTAACACTGATTAAAAGGATGCAATTAGATCATTTTTTCTGATAATTTCACAGAAGTGTTGCATTTTTATTTTATTATAATAAGTAAGTAATATTTCAGCAAAAATCATTAGAATCGGTTTTTGGAGCACTGTTTTGACAAAAATTAAATGAGGTAATTGGAGAAGAGGTGTGAAATAAACTATCGCTTGTGAGAAGCTGATGTTTCTTAGACCTTGGCCTTTAAAGAAGAGCAGAGGAAGAGCATATTATAGTAACTTGAGAATGAACTGTAACACCAGCCTGGCCAGCTAAACCAATTCACTTTCTTTGCACTTCAGTTGCACAGATTGCTTTGTGTAATACATTGATAAGTAGGTCAGTTCACGTCAAATGTCAAAAAGTTGGAGAATATAACGCTCTGATGTGCCATGTAGAAATGCCATTGCTGAGAATTATGATGTGATTATATCAAAGACTTAATGCATCTCTTTTAATGTGGTCTGTGAAAACTGCATGTGGTCAATTGCATAATCTTTGTCAATGAATTATTTTCCCTTCATGAATATGATGCTTGACAAAAATCTACACCTGTGTCTGTTTATGTTTTATCTAACACTGTCGAAGTTGTTGAAGTAAAATAAAAGTGACTAAATGCCTGTTTTTCAGTAAAACATATCTGCATTTGAGAGAATAAATAAAACTGAAAAATTGGCACCACTTTGAGCTATTTTTATGTGTGTTTTGGAAATAGCCCTGTTTATGTGACTGGAGAACATTAGGGCTGTTGTCAGGTTTGTTGTGAGAGGGACGACCTTGATCAAATGCAAACAAAACATAACTACAGAAAATATGCTTGTTTTTTGATACATTTCATTATTTTTGATCTAATTGTGGCAGGTTTATGGGCACAAATGCTGTTGCTATTTTCTAAGAAATAGATTGTACAGATGTTGCATAAAGTCAACCCGGAGATGAGGTAAAATGATGGTAAATTACCAGCCCAACTCAAAACAAATCAACAGTCAGTAAATCAACAAGTCCAAGTGAAAACACCAGCATAATAGTACCATTACACTCACTGTCCTCTTTATTAGATAATGGTGTATATTATGCGTAATTACAGTATAATTACACTTTAATTATGATATAATAAGGGTGTAATAATAGTGTAATTACAGTTTAATTACAGTTTCGGTATGATGTAATAAAGATGTAACTACAATTTAACTACACTGTAATTATTTTGTAATAAGAATGTAGTATGAGTGTAAATATGTAGGAGAAAAAAAAGTCTCATAGTCTCAGACCACATGCAACAAGAAGACATCTTTGCCCACAGAACTGAATCTCACAGAATATTTTTAACTCATTCGGTGTAAATCCTTGAACATCTCTGCACATAGTCCTCAACATGTGCATGACTGAATCTATTGGCTCGATGTAGCTTTTCTCAGTGGCAAGTGAGAAATATGGCCGTTTTAGTGTCTACTTATGCTGCTCTTTGTTAACATCGTCTCACAGGACAGGAGGAAGAGGTGTCCAGACAGGTGATCGCAGCTAATGTGACAAGTGGCAAAAAATAACACTTCTCTTCTTCTTCAGAAATTCTGCAGAATTTCTCCTCAAAATGACAGCACTAGACACTGCATGAGCTCTGAGGTGAATACAGGGAAGACAATGCTATATGGACTCATAATAAGGCAACCACATTTGTTACTGTCACCTTCACTGCACAAATAAAACTTGGATGACGACTGCAAATGCAATGTGATCCTGGAGCATTGTATCAAAGCAAGTTTGGGGTACAGCTGTTCCTATTTGCCATTGAATGTGTAAGGAATCACAAGCAACCCTCCCTTGTTCAATTGAATTGGATGAAAACTAACTTGATTGTTCAAAATCTTGGTTTCTGTGTATAGGGCCTGACATGGACTGCATCAAAAAGTTAACCCCTAACCCTCTAACCCTCTAACCCCTAAACCCCTTTGGCTGACTAACCAATAAAAACAATAACCAATAAAAAAAATCCCCTAAAGGTGCATTGAACTTGCAGAGAGAAAGTTTGTTGGTAAACAGACTAGATATAAATAGTTGACCTATTGTCAGTTACCAAAGATGTTTTTCTATTTGTTATTTTGTAAAAGCTCAAGGTCTGAACTGAACTGGTCGCTATGTTCACTTTCCTCTTCCAAAACAGTAGGTAATGCATGTGGGTCATACATTTTTCAAAGGCCACCAAAACTATTATCTGCATCCCCAACCAAATGATACCTGTTTTTGTAGTTTTGCTTCAAAGTTTTTAGCATAACATTGAGTTATTTCTTCATTTGGTCATGGGCTCTGTCTATCTGTTGTGCAAGGCATGCTCATAGTATTGTGCGCTTGTAAACAGAAGCGGTAAATGATTCAGAACAGCATCTTCGATCATGATGACCTTCTACTCTTCAGGGCAAATTCAGGGCAGCAACAAACTCAACTTATTCCAAACTTAGAAAACAGTGCCCCTTAACCTCAGGAAGTTTCATTCATGTCTCACGTAAATGATTTCAGTTTCTCTCTCCCACTATCAAAGGAAAGTCTACTTTTGCTGATAAATGCTGCACTATGCCAACAGCTGCTTTCTCTGTTGCTAGGTGACAAATGGAAAATGCTTAAAAAACGATCCGGGTGCTCTTCATGACAATGTGCTCTCATTATCAATGACGTACTTTACCAGAAAATGCTAAAACCATCTTTAACACATTTGTAAAGAAAATGGGTGCTTGTTTGGAGGACACTATGAATACATAATTGTAAGGAAGTCCTAAAAAAGACTTTTGGTGCTTAGGGGTGAGTTTTGCAGCAGGTGGTAATGTAGTTTTTCTGTTATTTTTTTGCACAAACATGCTTTAGGATTTTTCTGTTGTATAGTCAGTATTTCATAACTGAACTGAATAAGTTCAATTTACCCATTCATTCACCCAAAGGACAATCAACCAAGGCTGCTGAATATTATATCTGCCAATATGACACTTGGACTCCAAGCTGTTCTGCACCACAGTCGACTCGAAATATGGGATATTTGAACTCAGCAGGGGTTATCAATCTGCAAGGATGTAGGGCAAACATGCAGAGCTCCCAATAGATTGAAAAGAAAATAGTTTCATTCATATGAGCACATTAGTGCATACATGAACAGAAGCTACTTGTATTAGTTTTTGATTAAATTAACTGAAGCCATAGGGATGCAAAGGGGAGAGCAATGGTGGTGAGTTCCTTGTTTTGGCTTCGTCATAGCAGTGTTGATTTGTGCTTCAGGCAATCAGCTCCTTGCTCTCTCTGGGTGTTTTCTACAGGAGTGAGCCAAGATCGATAATATGAAGAGTGCTACACTTATCAATCTGGCTTTTGCCCGGTTACCAGCTTCCTCCCACCATCCAGAATCATGTATGGTGACACTAAATTGCTCCCAGTTAATCAATGTGATTGTTGTCAGTGTATATCTTTATCGAGAGTGTTGTCCAGAGTGTATCCCATTTAAGACCCATAGTTGCTAGGATAAGCACCAGTCACCCCGCATGCTTTAATTGGAGTAAGTGCAAGAATTTAAGCGAATAAACTAGGGCCATCACAATTTGTGAAACTTCGACTTACAGACTTAAATTTCCGGAATTCTGAAATTTTGATGATGCACCTTGAAAAGAACTTGCAAAAAGATAGTTCTTGTGACTTTCGCCTTAACGTTTACTTGGACACTAAAAGATGGCCATGCAATTAAATAATTTCAGTACTGTCTATTTAAGTCTTGTCTTCAGTGTCTGCAAAAAAAACAAAACAAAACATTGATTTGTGCAATGTCGTATGCCGTTAACAATGACCTTTGCATCAAGAGCTTCCTTTGGGAAATATATTGTGTGACGCATTTTGAAGCAACAATAAATTATCTGCAGCCTGGACCTACACTACCCAAGAGCATGCTTTTTAAGTTTATTTTTAATAAATGTATTCTCTTCTTGCAGATTATAAATGTGCATGTAACAAAACAGGACAGTCCTTGTATCCACTGTCATTTGCAAAAGCAGTAAGATGTAGACAAACTGTGATGAAATGCCCATGTAAAACGATATTGCCTTGCAGTGATGGAAACCCTTTGAATAAGAATGTCCTTGCCCTCAAAACAGAATATAAAGAAGAAAAACCATCACGCCATCTTGCGCGCTGCATCGCCTTAGTCTATTCACTAGCAGCAGAGAGCACAGGAACATGGACTTCCGGCGCTGCCCAAATATGGTCAAGACAACAATGATGTGTGCAACAGATGACTCATCTCAGCGACACCCATTCTTTGTGCATGTGTGCAAGGCGAGAGAGAGAGAGAGCGCAACTAGTGAGACAGCAAAGAGCGTAAAGAAATGACACAAAGGGGAGGGTGAATACGAACAGCACCGCAGAGAAAAGCCTTCCAACAAACTGATCATGTTGGTGTTATGACATCTGCATTTCCACTGCGACAGAAATGAGGAGAGACTGACTGCATGATGCCACCCTCTGCACACATGGACATAGGAATATCATGCTAAAACAACATACTCACATTGGCCACTTTATTAGGGAGACATATTCACCTGTTTGTTAGATCAGCCTATCACAATGCATTAAGCCAGTGGATTTTGTCATGCACAAATGTTAAAGACCAATCTGCTGCAGTAATTGATTTTATATAGTGACCACATGCAGAAGACCTTCTCGAAATGCACGAAATCATTCCACATGCCACTTTAGCAGGTGCATGATCTACCTAATAAAGTGGCCAGTAAGTGTGTGAATAAAGTTTCTACACAATTGTCCTTGCTTATTTGAAGTTTTAAATTTTTATATTTATGTAAGTGCACTGCAGTAAGAAAATTGCTTCCAAAATGACCTGTGATAATGACAGTGTCTGGACAGCCCAAAGCCATTATTTTAGCATGGCCAAATACAGCTTCCCTGAATTATCACCTCCTGAGCTTTTTATAAAGACAGAACAGGTTGTTTCTTTTTTTGTGAGTATGCAATTGAAAAGTGCAAATAAAAAACGAATTCAATTGTCATTACTTCATTTGTACAAGCAAAAGCACTGACTTTGGTTTTATATGAATTTGAATTATGTTATTTATTTGTATACATAGATGAGAACAATAGTCAGACTGATGCCTTTAGACTTTCTGAACAACAATTGGCATTAACTGTGGCTCCCAATGTATATATTTCATATGTTGTTTGAATGTGTGTGAATCAAACAAAATCATATTAAATGGTAAATAAATGTAACTAATTGGGGTCATCTACAAGGTTTGAACTTTTAAAAATTCAGGCAACCTGAATCTGAATTCCTCTCACGCCAGTGTGGTTATTCTTCTCTGACCTCTGGCATTTTTACCCTCATGATTTTTGCCCAACAATTCTCTTTAACAGTTGTGCAAAGTATATGTACTGTAAATTACATTTGATTTCAATGCTGAACTGTTGTAGATCAGATTAATTAAAGGTGCAGTCTGTAAGTTTCATAAAATAAAATAAAACCTTATATAACCTCATTTACTACGCTTTATACAACACAGCATCCAGCACCGATGAATAACCTTTGTGACCCTATACAAGGTTAAACTACAATGAATGGAAACATCAGATTCATCATGTTTCCTGTTTACTTTGTTAAAACTAGCCCATACTTGCACTCACAAATCCCTTATTTTTCTGCCATGCAGCACCAGTGAGTCAGAGCAGCGGCTCTCCTTGTCTCTCGCCTATCGGAGGATCCCTCTTATTGCAGGTAACTCCATTTATGTCTTTCCTGCAGCGGTTCCTGGCCTCTCCCCGGCAACCTCTTAATGGATATACACCAGTTAGGCCTTCCTTCACGGCACTTAGTCCTCTGTCAATCTCTAAAAGCTCCTCTGACTAATGCATGCCTACAGCACTTGGTTTTATTAAATTCACACCATTGCCACCACCTGCCCCAGCCACCTTCAAATACTAATGAAGCTTTCACGAAACACGGGGATGACTAAAGATGGAGTGGTGTGTCCTGTTAGCTTGTTATTATGTTGTCGTGTGCGTTGTAATGTGATGAAAAGCAGGGAAGCCTCAACTGGATTAAAATGGAGAGCGTTGTGTGCTTGGCAGCTCTACAAACAAAATTGAGAGCAAGCAATTGTCAATCGCTTCTCCATCTGGGCGTGAAATTTACTGTTTGGAGCAGGTCACTGGGTTCAGGTTCCTAGCTCTACAGAAAATCAATGGCTGGCTTAAACACCGGTATTTAAGCCCACTTTTCCTCCATTTTGGCTGTATTGATCATC
The DNA here is from genome assembly GCA_036025475.1 of Philypnodon macrostomus. Lineage (NCBI taxonomy): Eukaryota > Metazoa > Chordata > Actinopteri > Gobiiformes > Eleotridae > Philypnodon > Philypnodon macrostomus. The sequence continues at coordinate 18,179 of JAVQKC010045468.1, forward strand.
AATGCGATATGTTCAGTCACATATGGACAGAGGTGCAAGGAGCCAGTGGAGATAAAATGGGGATTAGTGACAATTGCAAAGTTTTTGGTCAGAAGATAATAATCATAAATGGGACCTCATACCTCAATGACTGTCCTGCTGGGGGCAAACCGGTCAAAAGATGAGCATTATTAGTACTTAAATATTGATTAACCTTTATCAACTCTATCAACTTTTCACATTGTAGGAGGACACTCATGGACTCACGCAGTACCCATGCTTTGGATTCGCTCATCTGGAACCACTCTTCCATTCGGAGATCAGAACACTAAGATTTGTTGCCACTTGGGAGTTACA
>JAVQKC010045480.1:0-11099 GCA_036025475.1 Philypnodon macrostomus
ATATTAACCGATTGAGGTGCACCTTCCTGAGGTGGCCACCAAAAGGTACATGAAATCGCTCTAAAGATATTAATGGAAGTGTCACACAGACTGTAGATATTGCTGGTTATTATTATTATTAATGGGCCTCAAGAACAAATTCCATTTCCTTCTCTAACTGGGATAGAAATTGATCCACAAGTAAGTGTTCAATTTCATTTTTTCAGATTATCTTAAATGATGAATGAGGGCAGAGGTAATGGTAAATGGCTGAATGGGTTTACTGCTGTATAATTATATTTAAACTGATAGCAGCTCCAGCATCTGGTGTTTGACACTTATCCACGTTATAAAGTACTCTTAGTTGTACTTGAACATCAACACATGAAGTTGCTAGCCACTTTATTAAGTAGGTACTTTGCTGGATCATCATGGTATTTTTGCCCACAGAATTGCTGCTCACTAGATTTTATATGTACTATACTGTAGATCATTCTACGACCGATATACTCAAACTGGTCCAATTAGCACGACAGGCACACATGTTCATAGTCACATCAATCATCTTTCTTCAGGTTTCTGGTTTGAATTTCAGCTGAATTTCAGTTTGTCTGCTTGACTTCATCTATTGACGTGATGTGGCCTCAGGTAAATAAATCTACCTAAACGTATGTGGTAATGTTGGTTAGTAAAGCCATGTTTATTCCTAGTACAAATAGTCCTGTCTAATCTATAATAATCAGTCATGTGTCTTTTTGGATGAGCTGAATAAGCTGTCAGGTGATCAAGATGAGGTTTCCCTTTGTCAATTTGTAACTATTTGCAGGAGGTGATGGGCTGTGGATTCTGTAATAGGGTTGTTCATGTGCACACACAAAACATCAATCACCCACATCTGACATAAAGAGGGAAGCTTAAGCATAAAAACAGGCCGTGCGACCCTTGAGTGGGGTGAGTGGAGTTTGCATGTATTCCCAGTGTTACAGTGGGTTATTTTCAGTTTGCATGGTAAGAGAAGCTGGTGCAATGTGGATCGGGCGGTGGTCGAAGGCGGGAGTTCCCTGCATAGACTGCTGCCTCCTCGACCCGGTTTCGGACAAGCAGAAGAAAATGGATGGATGTTAAGACAATTGGTGAATCTAAATTGCACCCAATTAATAAATGTAACAAGGAACGGTTGTCTGTGCATGTCTCTGTGTCAACCCTGTGACAAACTGGCCACTGCCCCCGCAAGGCCCATAGTTGTTGGGAAAAAGCCAAACATGAATGAGTGTTTTGAAGCAAAGTCCAATCAGCTATCATACATCATACATGTTATGTGGTGACTGTCAGACAACACTAAACCTAATTCACTGGCCAATAATCAGTAGCCTATTGTGCTTGAGCTTGAGTTTGAGCAGCTCTGTGTGTTAAATGAAACTCTGACTCACACATGCTCTTCTTTGACTTGACCCACTTTAAAAACACATCAAAGACCTAGCCATAGCTGTAATTGCCTCGTTGTAAAAGAGTGAGTTGTGAAGCTCAGTGTAAAACAGGTGAAGTGTCAGAGCTAAAATACTTAAAGATGCCCTATTATACTATTATACTGTTGTTTCTTGATTTAAACATACCTGGAGTTGTATGTAGTTTTATTTACACGTTTTATTTACATGTTTGAGTAATCTTGTATGCTGAGGCACCAACTTTCTCCGGCGCTTCAACTTGAAAAAATTGAGGAAAGAAACAGATAAGGAAAAAAATTGAAACGCCAAAAGCTATAGTGCATCAGTATTGGGGTAGAGTGAAACATAACAGTACAATACACTAAAGGAATACACTTAAACAAAGAAACATATAAAAAATGATGTGATGTGAATGATGTGTACGTTTGAACTCTCCGGGAGTCCTGACTCCCCATAATCAGTTCATGTATGTTGATATAAACAATATGATCCATATGCACCACAAAGGCCTTGTAACACACAGCGCTCTACGGGGCTCCCGATATAGCATTGTGCATGTGAAATCTCACATCACTTATTCATGCAGCAGAGAGGCAGCTTGTTGATTCAACCTAAGGCATGACAGTGTGCGGATACAACATTCTCTTTCTCCAGCTGATCGCCATAGCCTCCACTGTACCTGCAACTTTCTTGGCTTTTATTTTGGCTCACTGTCATTATTGAGTGGCTTCAATTAAAAGTAAGCAATTACAAAAAAAAGATGAAGAAAGTGAGTGAGGAAGCAATGTGAAACATAAGGACATAATATCAAAAGGTCAATACTATTGGGGCTATTAGCAGTTCGGGATCTCGAGGCGAATGTGGGAGGCCCTCTGTATTTTACCTGAAAATTCTCTTGATTTGTCAGTCCACAGCAAACAGCTATCGAGGCGTATTAGCTTCAAAATCCTATTTTACAAAATAAGTGAAATAATTACCAAGACATATTTATTTTAGGCTTAATTTGTGGGGCCCTCGCAGCTTGGGGCTCTAAGCAGCTGCCTACTTTTGCCTAATGGTAGCACCGCCTCTGGACGGAGGCAAGGAGGTTTAGGGTTTGATCCTCGAACTGTTTGACTATTATCTTTGTGGATGGAGTGTGTATGTTCTCCTTGTGTTTATTGTGTGCGTTCTCTCCATGTACTCCACCTTCCCACTATCCCAAGACATCCATGTGTTGGGTGAAATGGTGAATCATTCTAAATTGCCTCTAGTGTATTATTGTGAGAGTCTTTGTGTCAGCTACTGGCTACTGTCCTGGTGTACCTCACCCCAAGGCCCATAGTTGCGGGGAGTCAAGAGGAAATATCCAAAGAAGATTAATGAAAAATAAAATGCCACAACATAGTAGTATATGCCTCGTGTATCCCATCATTCCCCGAGTCCCACTCTCCCAGCTCAATCACAAACCTAATATCACCACTTTCCCCCAAAACAGTTTCTGATTCCACCTCCTTTGTTTTGTCTATTTATTTTAGCTCAAAATCCCCCAAGAGCGCTGCTGTGCTCTAGTTCTGGTAGCAGCGATGGTGTGCATACTGAAGTGAGGCGACTGAAGCTGCCCTCGGGTACCACCACCTGTATGGATTAGACGCTTCATAATCTTCCCATGTCTAACCTCAAGTCACACCCAGCCAAGGCAAAAAAAATAAAATAATTAAATAAACTTGACGTGGCTTGCTCCTTCCTAACAATGCATCTAGGTTAAATTGTTTCATTGTTGGCAGAAATGGCATGAGAAAGATCAGTAATGACTTATTTTATGGCTACTGAATTGGAGATGTGGTGTATTGTAGTACAAGAACTGGGTTAACTTTACTTTTGAATAAACAGCAATATTGTCAATAGATCTATTAGCATTAGCCACCAAATACTTCTAATTATAAACAGATTTTACACGTTCTACTATAGATTTGGGTGAATTTCCATTTCCACAAAGTTGGAAGTGAAGTATTGTCCCAAAAGGTTCGTGTCTGACGTGTATGTTGGGCCTGACAATTATGAGAGGCATTCAGCAGACTGTTTTTATTCACATCCTTTTGCGTGTTGTCCCATAAATTCAAATATGTGGTTATATAAAAGCTAAGAAAAGCTGTGCATAATAATAACAGGGATTAAGGATTGTGGGAGACCGTTTTTGGAGCTGCCATCATGAAAAAAGACAAAATGTGTAATTGTTTAGACTTTAAAATAAACCTAAGATAAAATAATTTACATTTGAACAGAATTCTAAGGAATATTGTATCAGTTATGATTGTGCTTGAAGCAGGTTGACAATAATTTGAACTGCACATTTTGGGAGTTTGCAAAGTCTCAAGTTTTAATTTGATAATACTATGATCATCTAACAAAGTGACTTTTGGTTCTGTTACCACTGGGTATGACCAAAATGAAATATGCTGATGCTGGAGTGATTTTGTCAGTTATCTTGAGGCTAGTCTGTGACAAACCCTCTCAAAGTGTCTTAATCTCCTTTGCCACTGCAGCTTGCACAGAGCAGTCAGTCTCTGCTCCTGCACAGATTCATACAAGGGGGATGAGAGTACAATTCAACGCAGACATTGAGGAATATGAGATAAATAAATTTTAAAAAAAACATTTAAAAAGATAATAGTGCAGTAAAGATCAAGTTTTTCTGATCCTACTTATATCCACATCTTAATTGTCCACATCATAACAATCAGTTGAGGCATGTTAACATAATTCATACTCTATGTAAATACATTTTATATAATTATTTATTTGTTGATTCACTTCAGTTCATCCTAGTAGGAAAATAAAGCAACAGTAAAATCAGTATCTGCAGTCAACACTGTTACACTGAAATACATCATATAGCGATATTCTCCTGATCCCTGAAGACCTTAGATGAGTGTGACTTCAAGATGTTACATACTCTATAAGAACTATTCCTTGAGCAGTGCACCCACAAGTGTGTCCCCTCCACACGCTGGCTCGCAGTAAGAAGCTTCGTGGTGTTTGAGGTTCAGTTCAAGCTTGTCTCACTTCTTGGCTGTATGCCACTGGCCCAAGGCAAAGGCACTACTCAGATAAACACCCACCCACATGCACCGCTGAATTTAGTAATATGATTGAGCTAAACATGGTCTCAGTCCATTTTCACACGTGATACTCATAGCCCACTATTGTGTATGTAATGTGTATGACTTCTAAGCTACACCTGCACCAGACCCCAGCTGTGTTTACTGAAGGCAAACCCCACACATGACCTAAGAGACAGGAGCTTCAAACATATGTTTTATATATAAAATTCATTTTTAGACACATACAAAATACAGTATGTGATCTAATGTCCCACAGAAATAGATCAATTCAAAGACCATTTCAGCTCCAGTTTCTTTCATAAAATAAAAGACAACCAAATAGAGGTACTCTAATGACATCAAATTGCACTAAACTGATGTGAGAACTTATAACGTGATAAGCTGTTGAAAAGTCATAAAAATTAACTAATTAACTGTAACTATTGGTTAGAGCTTCCCGGTTTAGAAAGTGCTAAGGTTCTTGTAAATTTGCGTTTAGGCTTTTATGTATTTCAGGTTATTTAAGTATGAGATGTTTCTTTATGATTAGTGTATTATTAACTTCTATACAGTGTAACTTTACAAGGTATTCATTTCAAACTTTTGATGTCAAAAGTTATAAGGTGCATATGAATAAATCAAAATATGACTTCAAAGTAAGACATTCTTTTAAGATGTTTGTCATTTTCTTTCATTAGTCTTGAAATGTGTTGGCGTTGTTGCAGAAGGATATGGTAGTCTGCGTTTCAAAGACACACAATAATAACAAAATAAAAACACATCAAAATAAAAATATAAAAGTGAAATAAATGATTTGCTGTTGTCTGAAAATTTTTAAGACTATTCTATCGGTGCGTAGCTTTCACATCTGTATTGATTTTGTGACAAGTGAATCATGCCCAGTCTACAAATGTGCTTTTGCAGATTCATTTTAGGAGACTGTGGCAGCCCGGGACAGGCTGCTGCATGGGCCCGCAGCATGTCTCACTGTTATGGCCCAAAAGTGTGCCGTCTGCACTGAGTAATCAGTCCAAGTCAGAGGCACAGGTCTGGGCCTGTTTTGTCACTAATGCACTCTGAGTGCAACAACATTGTTACGTCGATAAAGTCCTGGGAGGCAGGTGCCTCACTCAATAGTTGGATGTTTCAAGTGAGAAAAACATCCTTGTTAGGATCAGCCGTAAGGTGCTGCAGGAATAGACCAAGTTTGGTCTATTTTATCTTTGCTTTGTCCACAGAAAGCCTTTGTAAACAGTGAGGATCAGGGGGCAGTTTAGTGACTGTTGCTACAACTATCTGAGGTAAGTGTCCCAGTGTGGTAGAGTCATAGAACTTGAACTCTTGCTAATCATGTTTCCCTTGACTTTAGAGACAGCTGCCCACACAGATGTGCCTCCTCATGTCCAGTGTCCAATGTGAAAATCCCTCTGGATTTACAGCATCTGTCAGACTTTAACAGTCCATGTTTCTGGCGTGGACAAAAGAACTACAATAATGAACTTCTGAAACAAAACAAAAAAACACAGTGATACTGTAAAGAATTTGTGTCCATATTGCAGCTTCCCTTTGGTGCATATTTAAATTATAACCTAGAAGGTCTGGGCCCCTGCCATTTAGGGGCATGCAGGGACTAGCTTTGAGTTACACCAAAATATGCCCAATAATCAAATAATTACTACAACAGCCAAAGAGTTAAAGCAATATTTCTCCCACACTTTAGTCCTTGTGCTGAATGCAGGAGGATAGAAAACAATTACAAACCACAGGTATGACAAATGGGAGGGCAGATCATATGTACAGTATATTAAAAAAAGGGTCTGAATAGAAATGATGAATGGTTTTCATTTAATGTCGGGGAATGACTTGTACTGTTCTGAATACTGTTTAAAATCATGCTATAAAAATGTAAAAGTGTACCCAGTGGTGTCCTCTGCTGAGCGCCCAGGGGAGGCATTTGAGCAGCTTCACGACACTGACAGGAAGCGCTTGGAGTGGCACTCTGTCACAAGGGACCCAAAAACCACTGCTCATGTCAGCCCCTCTCCACTAAAAATAAGATGTTACACCTTTTGAAAAACAGCTTCCCATCTGTCTTTTTTCACTCAGAGATTCCGTCGTCTTTGGAACAGCTCTTTCCGGTATCAGCGGCAGGGCGGGAACTGTCACGGTGTGGGAAAAGATCAGTGACATGTTGAGATGATTGCCTCCGTATGCGCCGTGCATAGGTTTGTAGTGAACATGCTGAACACAAGTCTCTGGGACTAGAGTATGTATCAGATCCGAGCATACAAACAATTCCTGTGGGAACACAAAGGCTACTGTAAATAGCATTGTTTTAAATGGTGTTGAATAGATAAGTCATCTGTGTGTAACGTGACAGTGAAAATATTCTTGCTTGCAAAACCCACGGTAAATTCACACTCAATGGGCACCTTTTTAGACACCTCTTTAACACAATTAGATAATCAGCCAATTACATATACATATACAAATACTGAAGAAGACTAAATACAAACTGGTTATTGGGATTTAAGCTGTAACCTATAGAGATTGAGAAAACATCCATGAGCTGCAAATATTGGGGGACAATGCCCTGTTGATGCCAGTGGTTGGAGGAGAATGACTGATTTCAACTCATAGGCAGGCACTAGTAATTCACACAACCACTGCAAAAGTATATAACTGAACACATTATTAGGAACAAAATCTACCCAGCTTACAGTATTCCAATATGAATGAGCTAATGTAGTATGTAGCATGAACCACCCATAACAGAACACAGCTCCAGTAAAACCCCCTGCTCATTGTCTGGCCTTCTTGTGGTGTGTCCATCAGTCAAAAACATTCAAGTCTGTCAGACCATGCCAGTACATTTCATACCCCCCACAAGAACAAGCTATAGACGTGGTATCTTTAATTTAGGGTTAGGTCTAGCCCAAGCTGGCTCCTGGGCTCTCAATTAGAAGCATCCTCCGGACCAAAAAACAACTGCGCACATGTGCTACCAATCACTAATGTAGGCCACACAGATAGAAGAACTAGCCACGTGACAAAATATTGATATTCCATTATATTGTGATGAATTATTATTAATATCAGGAAAAAAACATTGATATTTTTATATTTTCTGTTAAAAAATGTGAATAAACTAGGGTAAACCGTAAATGATGCTTAGTTTCCATCCGCTTTCCATTACTAGTAGCTGTTCTGATTATTAAACACAATTTTGGCCAGATTCTTTCCAATATACAACTCAAAAAAGTCCAACTATGTTACTGTTGCTATAATGTGATATAGTGTTTTCGTATAAGGTTGTAAAGATGGATGCTTACAAATACTGCTGTGTCAGGCTACGTTCTTCTCTCAAAGGAGAAATAAAAACATGATTGATAAAAGCTACATTTATTAACCTTGCACAATATTATTCCCCAGTTGAGCAAATGATACATCAATCTTCTGGTCCTGAAAAAGGTCAAATCTATTAGAGACTCAATATACACTTTATTGCAATGGTTTTATATCTACAATAAAATAACAATACAGTATCAGAACTGGAGGCAATTATTTCTAAATGCATTGATTTCTTATTTGATTTATCATTTTTATTTGATACTTTTTAGTTTTAATTTTACCATGCACTTTTACAATAGGTTCCTCAGGATATGTAATACAGTACTGGTATGTCAAAGGGTTAGACATTAGTGTAAACGCTGCCTTCTTCTTTGTCACTTCACAGGCGGCATCGAGGAAGTCTTGTTTCCCATAGCGACAGAGCAGGTCAAAGGTCATTGTCTCTCTAAATAGAGCTGTAAGCATTTTCCTCTGTGAGCCACAAATAACACGACACAAGGGTAGAAGCCAAGGACCGAAGGTCTCCACTCTGCCACTCATAATAATCCCCAACATGCACATTTACAAAAACGGTCAAATGTTTTTAAACTGCAAAACTTTGATCCACAATGTCAGAAAATGAGCCACTAAAACTGATTTAAGTCCAGCATAATACTTTACACATATGGCTATCAAGGGTGTTAGGCGCTCAAGTCAATGCAGCAGTAATGGGGCCTTGGAGGTTTAGGGGTCCAATAAAAACGTTAAATCTGCACAGGTTAATTCTGCTGTTCGCACTTTCTATAATAAATTGTATAGCTCAGAATTAACATATAATGAACGGATCTGTGAGGGTTTTCAGATGCACACCTGTCTAGACTGCTGCGAAATTAAAGCTTACAGTAACCGAGTTTAAGGAGGTGCTTTAGGTATGTGTCGTGGTAAGTCTTCTGGCCTGGATGGGATTCCTCCTGAGTTTTATACCACTTTCTGGGAATAATTGGGGCTCTTAATGCTTGACATGGTCCAGGCCTGGAGGCTGGTTCCTTTTTCTAGAGATGTTAATAAAGCAATGATATTGCTTCTTCTTAAAGAATGATAAAGATCCCCAGGAATGCTCAAGTTACCTTTATCCCTTCTAAATGCAGACATACAAATATTTGCTATGTTACTGGCTCACAGGCTTCCGTCTTTAATGACTAAATTGGTTAATTGTGACCCGACTGGCTTAATCAAATCAAGGACCTTCTAGACAATATGAGGAGACTGCTCCATATAATACATAGTGCCTCTACTTCACCTCATCCTGCTGCCATGTTCACTCTAGGTGCCATGAAGGCTTTTGACCACCTTGAGTGGCAGCATCTGTGGTCTCTACTTCGTTCAATAGATCTTAGCTGATAATTACATGTTCCTCTACACAGGGTAGACAGAGCTGTCCCTTAAGACCTCTTTTATTTGCCCTTTTTCTGGAGTCTCTAGCTCAAATTATTTGTTTATCCGATAACATTACCCCTGTAACGGTGAATGACACTAAACATAGTATATCTTTGTACGCGGACGATGTCCTTTTATGTGTGGGGTGCGCATAATCCATTCCTAATATTCTAACTATCTTCAGTAACTTCGGTGACATATAAGGCTATAAGATTCATTGGGATAAGTCTGCCTTTTTGCCATTAAATTATTCAATGAGAGATATTACTGTACCTTTGCACTCTATTGTTAAAAATATGAGGGTACCTTATACAAGAGTGTAGCTTAAATTTGTATGGAATGAGAAAGGGCCCGTTTGAGATTGTCTACCGTTCAGTGCCTTAGGTCTGTAGGGAGTTTATTATCACTCCCTAACTTTAGACTTTACGCCCTCTAGTTGCCTGGCGTAATGATTCAGAAGAGGTGGCTTAACTCCCTGGCTTTGCTAATACTCCTCAGAATAAATGTTCCATAAAACAGGCTCAAAGTAGACAATGGTATGATAATGGTGTACGCTTCCTTGGTAATATATTTGCCGATAATGGCCTTTTGTCATTTGAGGGTGTTTGTTTTTACCTCCAGTTAACCATGGCAAACCCCACTTAAAGACCACCCACTGCTTAAATTGTTGAATAGTCCTCATGGATATAAGGACCTTATTTCTAGACTATATGTAAACATTTTAGAACTGATATTCCTAATTTACCATCTGGTTTGGACTGGGAAGCAGTTTGGGACTCTGCTGTGTTCGTCAAAAAAACCCTGATCATCAGCAAATTCACCTGAACTTTACTCACAGGACATACATGACACCTCTTAATCTCTCCACTGATCCGTACTGTGCCTTATGTCATACAAACTCTGTTGGTACATGTTTTTCATTAGTTTGGGAGTGCCCAGGTGTGAAGAAAGCTGACACGTCTCCACACGAGTTAGGTCTAGCCCAAGCTGGCTCCTTGGCTCTCAATTAGAAGCATCCTCCATCAAAAACAACTGTGCACATGTGCTACCAATCACAAATGTAGGCCACACAGATAGAAGAACTATTGACAAAATATAGTAAATGATGCTTAATTTCCATCCGCTTTCCATTACTAGTAGCTGTTCTGATTATTAAACACAATTTTGGCCAGATTCTTTCCAATATACAACTCAAAAAAGCGGTGTGTCTTCTTGAAGGTGGTAAGAAATTGTCTGTCCACAAACACACACAAATAGTCCTTTGTCAACTGTGGTTTTATTTCTGCCAAGAAGATGGTTGCAATGAGGTGGACACCCCACATTCCTGTCTTCCCGCCAGTGGGTTCTGTGTTTTATAGATGTAGCATGCACGTGTACATAATGCTAAGGAAGAAACTATCTTTCTGTAGAATCAAGCAGCGGTTGACCTCAAAGGGCAAACTTGAGTTATGTTTCACTAGTGTGGAGATATAACACTTTACTCAGGTGTCCTGGGCCTGTGTATGTGTGTTTGTTTATTGTATTTTTGCTTTTTTCTTTGTTCTGTATGTGTTTTTGTTATGTTACAAAAATACCAAATAAGTAAAAATGGATTATAATTATATCATGTTCAGTCTAGAGTTAAATCAATGATTATCTGTGCAATGTCATATGTGTTTAACAGCATACTAAATAAAAACGACCTTTTAAGCACACAATTAGTTAATAAACAAGGCCTGTGCTGTCGTCCCCGACAGCAAAGTATATATCGGCGAAAACGACCCCATACGTCTGCCCCGTACGTCTGCCCCGTACGTCTGCTACAACTATTACCAACGGGCACCTT
>JAVQKC010045486.1:0-25529 GCA_036025475.1 Philypnodon macrostomus
AATGGGCGTATTCACAATAACTTTCAACCTTGTTCATTTGTAACACGTAAAAATTATATGGCCATTTTGGGGTCATATATAAACACTAATAATAATACACTACTAATATTACGGTGAAGCATAGTACCTGTATGTATTACTCCGCAATGCTCCTGACTCCCGGAGCATTGTAGTTTACCAAAACATTTTGACGGAGCGCCTTGAGCGCCGTGTGACACAAAATCGCTTGGAGGTCAGTAAGCACAACCAGAATGAATCCATATATAAAGTGCTCCGGATTATAAGTGCACTGTTGGTTTTTTTTATTCAGTTTTGTTGCAGAATCAATATTCAAATCACAATATGAACTCACTAAAGCAAAATGTGGTCATATGGCATCTTCAGTGACTAGTGGTGTCCTGGATAATATTAATACAAGAGTTTCTGTTTGATGATCTCATAACAAAAATAAATCCATTGTAACATATGCTAGCATCTGTCTCCAGCCTTTCCCATGTGAGATTAAACAAAAGAATTCCGAAAATGGGACAGTGCAATATTTATACGCGACAGTCTGGACACCATGAAAAAGAAAGGGTGGGGGTCTTGGGAACTAACACAGATTCACACCATACAAATGATTTCTGTTTGTCTAAGTAAGACGTAGAAGTAGAATGTTATGTGGTGAGGTTAACAGTATCAAAATAAGTATGTATTTGGAGAGTCTCTTCTCAGGACAGATTACCAGTAATTTTACCAACAGAATGTATGTATTCAAGGGACTATCCCAGCCTACACCACCCAGCTCTTAAAGGAGAAAATACTAAATTAAGTGAACACAATCTTCATACACCTATAAGTATCATCTGAATCGGCTTTGATGTGAACTATGTGGAACTGAGGTTTTTTTTTTCATTAAAATGAGTCCCATGAAGTCCTTTACCACGTATCTTTTAATAACTTTTCTAGCCACTTTTTTCCACAAAAATTTCCATCATCTTCAGACAAAAATAACTAATGCCAAGCACACGTTTTTCATGCTTTGACACATCCCTTCAGCATTTTGAACCTAATATGTCATGATTAACCAAAACATATCTTGTGAAGCCAGTGTGTTCCTTCAGGGGGGACTAACCCAAGTAAAAACAGCCCAGATCAGCACTTCTACTGATCCTTAAAGCTACTATGAAAAAGAGTCCACATGCTCAGCTTCTCACCTCCCAGTGGATTACATGTTAACTCCTGGTGAATGCCAGAAATGCGTGACGCTGCTAGAGCAAAAGCGGTCCATGAGAATGTTTATACAGAGTGATTTCACACTAACCTCTAGTTTATATTCTACTGCTAAGGTGAATGGTTATTGCCTAAGAGCTCAACATTGACCCAAAAGGAAGCTCAAGTATAATCACTATTCAAGTCTATGGAATAGGAGCCCTGCATGCTCCTAGTATAGCAATGGCTGGAAAAAGCCAATACAAAAAGAAACAGCTCAATTGCAAACAAAGTTCAACACGAACCTAATCTTTTCAACAATAGCTCATTTCTGAAAACTAAAACAAACTCTGTTGCCTTTTGCTGCCGTTTTATAGATTTCACACCGACTCGTTTTCTAGTTTCTTTTCTACTGTTTAGGTACTAAAGATTATTGCCTAAAAGCTCAATTTGACCTTAACAGGAAGATAAAGCAGAATACAAGGCTTTACACAATCGCTATGCAATCTGGTCTCCATTCAAGAACTTACTGACAAAAACAACTCTTGAAATCTATACATGGCTGCACAAATGTAATTTACCATGTTCAATAGCACACATGAGCTAAATGCTAACTAAAATATTGTTCTTGTCAATAAATTAGGTATATTTCTGAAAAAACAAAACAGATGACTTTTTTTTTTTACATTCCATTAAGGATTTCGAACTAAACCCTAGCTTCTGTTTGACTGCCCAGGTAAATGGTTAAGACCATTTAGTCAACTTTGACCCTAACAGGAAGCTCAGGCCTGGCTTTGTTGAGCGTTTATATGGTGTGGAGTGGGGCGGTCTGGGAGAAGAGGGGGTTCAGAAAGCAGAGAGCAGCCTTTTTTTTTTGCCTATTGAATAAGTCGTTGATTGTAGCTGGAGCCAGCGGCGGGACAGTGTGTGTGTTTTGTGCCCGTAGTAGTTAATGTAATTGAGTGCAGCTGTCTGGCCTTTCTGCACAGAGCTTTGAGTCTGGGTAAGGTCCAGTGTTACAGCATGTTTAGCCAAGCAGTGCTTACATAGTGAAACAAGAGTGAACAAGGCTTTCAGTGTTTTATGTGGGGCGCAAGCATGTGCAAGTCAAAGTTCATGGAAAACAGTGGTGAATGGACATTATGAGTTTGAACAACCATAAAAAGTGTGTCTTTATGCACCTCTGAGAATTTGATGCACTGTTTCATTCATTACTTTGAGAAAAATATGTAGCATTTCCAGCTTTGTTCAACATGTCTACCCTATTGACACTACTCTTCAATTGGAGTATTATTTAGGGGTTACGTCCACACAGATCTCGCGTTTTGGGAAACTGTTTACTATTTACAAGCAGTACGTCTCTTTTGTGAAACGATAACGTTGTAGCCCCTCCTCCCTCTTATAATCCGCATGCGCTGCCCAGTGTTTTCGCGGATGTGTCACGGCGCCACCAACAGGCCGGGCATACACACTACAGCGTTTCAGTGGTGCAGCATGAACGCGTGTCGACACATGATGCCGCCTTTATGAGAGACGCTTTTGAAACTTTACTGTTTTTTTGAAAGTATGAACATTCAAACTCCTACTTACCTTAGAAAATTTGTCTGGCAGATTTCCATCATTTATAACCTCTCCTAGAAGCCACATTTTCATCTTCTATATACTGCTAGATGTGTATTTCCCAGTCTGAATGAAAAAACAGTATGCGTCAGTTCCTCACCATTTGACACATTTTCCGCTCATTCTCAAACATGTATGATGCATGCCAGAACAAATCTGGGAATTGGCTTTAAGTGAAGTAAACACACTTGTAGGCGCATACGAAACATCAGCACACACACATGCTGGCTGGATTTTCTACATGAATGAGGCTACGCTTGCCAATAGCAGTAAACAACTGGGTAGCAGCTGGTGCTGGTGGAGAGCTCAATGGAATTTCTGAAACAATACAAAAAAAAAAAAGAAACTGTCTTCTCAGCAGAACAGGACATTGACAATCATTTGCAGCTCATTATATCAATTAAATCATCGTAAACAATCAAAAAAAGAAGCATCAACTGGTCAAGTTTGAGAAGTTGAGAAGTATACTTGTTTAAGGTCAAACATAATGTAATGCGTAGATAATGTGAGGCATGCACACACACTATCGACTCCATCGACTTCTGCTTCAGTACTGACCTACAAAAAAAGAACGGATCTACTCCCTTGTATTAGGTCAGCAATTTGTGAAACGGCAGACACATTTCCAATATCCTTCACTCCAATCAGCCATCTTGATTGTCCTAGTTATTTCATTTGACTCAGTGCGCAGGGGCCGGAGCTGAGACAAAAGATGAGAATTAGAAGCAGAAGTCCTTCATTATGGGATAATCTAGCCTCATGTTAGCTTTCCAATCAGTGTGTATTTTAATGGGGCCCAGTCGAGCGGGAAGAGAAGGGTCAGAGGTGTTCTCGTGGTCACAAAGGGTCACACATGTGGGGTGGGCTGGTGCTAAAAGGGGTGATATGGCTGATTCAGACTGGGAGCAAATTGGTTAGCCGAATGCTGCTGAGAAACATGATCGAGACGGGAGATAAAGCTCAGATAGAGAGGAGGATAGCAATTAAGCTGATTCAGGAGAAGCCAGGCATGAGAAATGAAAAGAGGAGGGGGCTCCAAAGAGCAGCAGAAAGATTGTTAAGTCTGTAGCTGACATGCTCAGAAAGAAACTTGGGGGAGAGAGTAGGTGAAGGTGGCAAGGTGCAATGTGAGGATGAAAAAAAACTCAAAAGAAGTGGTGGAATCGAGGAAATATGTGGGTTGGAAAAGTTGGGGTGTCAGAGTGGTAAATGCATGTAAGTCTCAGTCTGTGTAATGGGTACTCTAACATCCTCCCATCTTCCAAAGACATGAGTGTGTCAGGAAAATGAGTGATTGTACATTTCTCCCACTGAATGAATGTGAGAGTAAAAGGTATGCCTCTCTGTCAGCCCTGCAACTGACCATTGTGCAGTGTATACCCCGCCTAAGCTCCATAATTGCTGGGATAGTCTCCAGTCACTTGCAATCCCAGACAGAATTAAGAGAAAGAAAATGAAAATGACTGAATGTAGGTTGGATTGTGTCGGTGTATGGGAAGATGAGCCTAAAAAGACTTGGAAATTCACTTGGCATTCTAAGATGCTCCTATAAAACGGTGCTTAACTTACTTTCTGTTTTTGGTTACATCTCTAGAGCAGAATATGATAACACAATAAAAAAAGAGTGGAAGATTTTCAGTCTGAGGAAGTCTCCCTTTTACGTTCTCTCTTCCTAGTTTATACTTTGAGAAAATGGCTAGTTGCTAAATATAGCAGCCTTGCATCTTTTAGGCAGCGGAGGCGAAGTATGTGTTTATTTCTCCCCGGGACATATTGTGAAAAAATGAAGCTGACAATAATTTGGTGCGTTTTCTTGAGTTTTTCTTGCGCGTGGGTGTGTGGTTAAGTGGGTGGCGGTGAGAGAGTGAGGAAGGAATGTGTGCTGTAGTAAAAAGGGTCATGGGACTTCCTGGATGGAGAGGATCACATGAGCGCACATGCTGCAGACACTGTTATTGTTTATTCCAATAACAAGAGCATTTCTCCGGGCTGCTGCTGATTGGAACCATCTGAGGCGTGATGGGATGCAGGTTTTTCATACACTCAATTTAGAAATGGAACCCTACAAGAAAAAAGATATATACAATTTGGCTTTTCCTGATCACCCCGACACCAGAAACTCTTGAGTGCTTCCATGAACCATTCATTTTTCTCTCTCAAAGGGTATTGGACTGGAGCTAGTAAATTATGTTTATTAGGATAGATTTTTTAATAGCAGTGTTGCTATTATTGCTATTGCTGGGGTATAAACTTGTATATACTACTTGTCTACAATGCAGACATCTAGTCTGGTCTCTATTTAATATAATTATAATAAAAGCTCAAATCTTGTTTTAGGATTTTAATGAAGCAGTTTGCTATATTTACATTTTTGTTAATGCATGGTTTGAGCTCAAGGTCTCCAGCCTGCATACACACCTACAGCTCGAATCTCAAAGCATTGCATTTATGTTATCCCACTTCAGTACTTGACATAATCAACCTGTAACTGAGAGAAATTGTCATTTTTTAATATGGAAATGTAATTAGATTTAGTGTAAATGAGTCTCACATTGAGCTGACCTAAGAAGTTGCAATGTTTGAAAAAAAAAAAACATCTCAAGAGTTAGTGTGTATAACAAAAGGGGAATTGATAGAGATAGAGATAACACCTAAATATGTGGACAGACCTCTCTTTTGGAGCCACACAAATCAGAGAAACATTTAGTTTAGAAGAAGAGTTTTCAAAAGCAATCAACCAAATAAGACCCTCATGGACAGAGCAACAGACAATAGTGAATATAGTCAATACTAAAGCAGTAAATCAAGACCTCCGCTCCCGCCCTAATCTCAATGAATCTCAGCCAATAATAGTAAACTATGCAATAAAATTCAAAACCCTCTATTGATGCATACAGGTTCATACACCTCTGAATATATTCCCTCTCATTTAACCCGAAATGCATCAAAATGAGATCCTCCTCCTGTTATTTCCATCAATAAAACACTTGAGTGCACTTGAATGTCCTCCCAGCTTTAGCCCATAAGGCAACCAGACTTGTGCCTTAAGGGCCTCCACGAGACAAAAAGCTCCTGAATCCATTTGCATGCTATTACTTTTGGGGCCATACACCGCTCCTTAGCGCTATCTTTTCTTCCCACAGAGAAAGGCCTTGGAGTCATCCCACTTCTATTGTACCAGCTTTTTATCACCTTCACCACAGTGAAAGTTTACAAAGTGAAAGATGAGACATCAAGTGGCTCATCTGGCGATAAGTGCCTAACCTCCAACTTTTAAACCCTTGCTATCATCAAGTCTTCTGTTTGCAGTGCTTAAAGTGAATGAGTAGATCAGCAGTTAATCCTATGGGCTTGCAAAGCTAAGTAGCTCATCCCTGTCTGGGTACTAAAGAGGCCTTGAATGCTGATGTTGTCAGATGCGGACAAGTTGAGGGGGGAGTAGATAAGCTATTGTTTTCCCAGGAAAAGCACAGAGGGCTCAATGCTGCAGCGCAACCCTGATGCAACCTCTCGAAACAAGTGGTCGCCTTTGGAGTTGTGTTCGAAAGGGGGTTTCACCATCCACACACACGCATACAGTATGAGCATACTGTATATCCATGCACAAATCAAGCCGCCTGTTGTAACACTCATGAAGACATGCAAGCGCATCTACATACTCTTGAAGCTGGAGACAGCACTGAGGCAACTTGTGTCACAAATGTGTCTCATTACCACACAACATCAATGACCAGTGTACAACAACCGCTGTCCTGTTTTGATTTACTCCACTTTTCAAACCCATTCCTCATTCTATTTGATATCAGCCAGTGGCAAATGTGTTCTGTTGGCCTTTTATCAGGGGGGCTCCTTTTGCACTGTAGCTTCTTTTACTCCTGTCTGTATTTTTAAAGATGAAATATTGGGCTTTTGTTCACTCTGATAATACATGTTCCTTTAAGCAGTGCTCTCTGCATTGACTATTTCTTTCACTTCACCACTCATCAACAAATGCAGCAGACCCATTTGAAATCAGTGTGAAGTGATTTCCTGAGCTTTACAATTGTACCTAATGTATGTAATGTAAGAAAAAACATGTCAAGAATGCATTTTGTGTGTAAAAATGACCCAAAACACAGACATATTAGATGGCAAAAAATGTACAGAGGGCATTTTGGATATCGTATGTCTTTAAGTTATGTAGATATACAAAAAATATATATCTGTAAAACTGTCAAATCAATTTTGTGTTTTTTTGGGTAAAAATCTCAATGAATCCATCAAGTAATTAGATATCAACAAAAAAGTTTCAAAACCTTGTTAAGTACAAGACTGAAAAATGTGGTCCCTGTAGGTGCTATTTTAAAAAGAGCTCTTTGTCACAGATCGTGAGAAAAACACATTTTGGGATTCGAATTTCTATAAGTCTATGATGCCAGTTAAATAAATGTAATAATATAAACACTTATAGTAGGTGTAGGTGTAGATTGGACATTATCTTTGTTTCCAGGTGAAAGATGTCATGTAAGGGACCAAACTGCCCAAAAAGTAGTTTTACCTGTAGTGTCTTAAAGGGGCTATAGGGAGATTTTAAAGGTTCTGCCTCAAGTGGCCATTAGAGAAACTGCAGTCAGTACCTTATACCTTATATCTGTAACTTTACAGTTTGTCAAAATTCAAAACTATATCACATATTAATGCCCGTGGTGGGATGTAACAAGCTACATTTTTTGTCGTATGGGCACTGAGACTGAGACCTGTGGATATATCTGCTGTATTTTGTTGAAGATCGATTCATAAACATGCTGTGGACATAAGTCTGTCTTTTCTCTGCCTCAAGAGGTTGTTTTATTTCTGTATCAGCACTACTGAGCTAGTATTAAAAAGTTTTTCCCCGATGCCAAAGTCCACACTCATCCCGTGGAGAGTAGCCGGACCCGGCCGTGCGCCTCACCACAGAACGAGACCAAAGACCTAGGCCCCGTGATGCAGATTGAAGCCCCAGGACTTACTATCCAACCAGATTTCACGCTGAATCCGACCCTTACCCTCCAAAATAATTTGTGTCTACATGTTTACTGAGGCAACCACGGAGGACCAAAAAGAGCCAATTTTGCACATCACAACTCAAAAAATCAGGTCTATGGACCCTTTCAAAGTTTGTAAAACTGAAAGTTCTAAAATCCGGAATAGAGACCATAATACATTTTCAATGGAAAAATTAGCATTAGCCACAAATTATTGCAAAACCAAGAAGGTTTTGAAAATGCCAACCACTCTGCTACATGTAGGTAAAACATCAGTGATTGTATCTAATGTACACATTAGTAAAAGCATTTTGACTGGTGGCAAAATTTTGGATTTTTAAGTTTTACTGGACAACTCCTTAGGATCTATGCTGACCATTTGTATGTTGGCATAGTACTAGTGGCCTGTGTATTGAGCAGAATAAAGTGATGCAACATTTATCCCTCACAAGTACTTTTGAATAAATTATGAGCTAATAAATAAAGATAGGACAAACTATGCAAGTATATGCAACATGCTCAGTGTTTCTCACAAATCCGAGCATTCCCACCAACTGTGCACGTACTGCATTCAGTGTGACTCCATATTTAGTTTTACACAATGCCTTAATGTCAGTTTTTTTTTTGTTTTTGAAGTTATTAGTAATATTGATTCGTGTTAGTATTAGTAGTATCAAATCCAATACGGTGCAATATTAGACAACATTGTTATTTGTGTGAGAAAATCAGAAAGATTGCTATAATTTTGTCAGTATTTCAAAATGTATCTTTAGTCTTAAAGTGATTGTGCTGGTATTTTTGGATTGGCTGCACAATGCTGCATATAATTTAAAATAAAGATTGCTTTACAATAAAACAATGCTATACAATATACCATTACATCTGTGTTTACATCTGTTTTGACTCTGCTCAACAATTATGACTTGAAAAGACACGCAAAGCCAAAAAATATGCAGTGTTAGAAGTAAAAAAAGTCAGCATGACTGTAACAAGAATACATTAATAGACACTGCTTTCTCCTTTGTGAACTGGACTACATTTTAAGACTGGAGCAAAGAATCAATAGTGTTGAGTATGCATTTATAGGTATCGCATTCTAAGCACAACAGATTGTGAATGCTGAAACACCTTTTCAGTAACAACATACAAATGAATGGCTAGCCCAGCAAACCCAACAAAGCCCTCAGAGCAGCATCAGGTTGAGAGCAGAGAGGTCTTGGTCTCTCATAGTGTACTGCACTTGAAAAACAGTGGCAAGGTCATTCTTGGCAAGCAAACACATTTTTTATTATTGCTGTGGACGAATCAGATTTTGACCAAGAATGCTGTTCATTTAAAAAATAAAAAACATTTTCCTAGTGCAGCTTGCTTCTCTTCTTTTTGCCACATAATGTCCGGCAGAAATGCTTAGCTAATCATAGTAAAATGCGATGAATCTGGGCACATGTTTGATGAAAGGTTGAAGTAAAATGAACTCACTGGTTACTTGCTTAGCTACACCTATTCAACTTCAGTTAATGCTAAAAGGCAAATCACATGGCTGCAAATGCTGAAATTGAAGTGAACATCAGAGTGAAAAAAGGTGCTTTAAGTGACTTGATGGTTATTGTGCCAAAAAGGCTGATCTGTAAGAGTTTGTTAAATAGACAGTGATACCTATGGGTGAACACGCCTCGTTGATGTCAGAGACTTACGTAAGTAACTATAATATTATATCTGCAGACAACCATCTCTGAATGTACAAAATGACCTTGAAGTTGATGAGCAACAGCAGCATAGGAGGCATGTCTGTCTAATAAAGTGACCAGTGAAAAAGTAATTCCTTATTATTAGTTGACTTACAGATTCACAGACAAAGCCAGACTTGATTAGCTTTCATCCACCTGTTCTCCGTTTGCCTCTAAACTTAGTTTGGCGCAGTGGAGCCTGTTGAAGTGAGTGGTGGTGATTCAGCCGAAGAGGTCTGCCAGAGCGCTTTTGGCTGGGGGTGAAACAGATCACTCTATGCATGCATGAATATATTACTTCTGCTGCTGTTATTATCCCTGGCTAGGCCCCGGCTTTTGGGACCCGAGCCCTGTTGGCTTTTTACTCCTGTTGCTCTTATTGTCATGCCAGCATAATATAAAGTGCCTGTGAAAGTGAGTTGTGACTTTTTTTCTGGGATAAGATAGTCCTTCATCTAGACCAGAAGTGTCCAAACTATGGCCCAGGGGCTAAATCCGGCTCATAGAGCAATTTCTTGTGGACCTCAGACAGAAAAAAAACAGCTGAACATATGTGTCCTGAAATCAGATACAACCTTGGTATTTATGTTTTGACAATGTGGCCCTCAGAGAAAAAGGTCTGGACACCCCTGATTGAGACCATCAGATGGGTGCATCTTCCTTGGAGGTGGATGGATATGGTTTAATCAAAATTTATTATAGATCAAAACATCGAGAGAGACAGCATTACGGATGCACTAATGATGTGTTATTATATTATATGTGAAATGTATACATGTCTATCACAATGTATTTTACATCCATCATTTTGGTTTGCTTTTTAAGAAATTATAATTATTACTGCCTTTTCAACAAATGTAACCATGGAAGCAGACAGACCTGTCCTGAGATATAATATAACCCCTTACTGTTCTCCTACTGACCCTAATACAGAAGATCAAGCCAGTTCTTTAACTGGGTCTTAAATGTATTATATGGGTTTTGATTTCTGATGGGGGTGAGGTTTCACTCAGTAGAAACAGAGAAAGCAGTTAGACCAAATACAATCTCCCCTCGCTGCACCTCTGGTTCTGCTGTGGTCAGATGTTTGGATATTGGATGAGGATGATAAACCGTGTATAATTAGAATATTAATATGTTTTCCCAGCTGAGTAATCTGTGTTTTTGTAATATTGAACAATGGTGTGCAATGATTGGTTTCTTATCGACAGTTTTTACAGTTCGATTGTACAGTGATCACAGAGGTTTTAAAGTTGTTATGACGTCATCCTGAGACCAAATGGGTAAACAGTAAGTAATATGTGAGAAGATCAGTGCATGCACAATGTAATGTTCATTGTTGCTGACTGTGTGGACATCTGATGGTGAATGTGTCTAAAGTTTCGGAGGTTGAATTTATACGACAATGTCAATTACAACACCCAGGTATGTGTATTCTGCCACAATCTGCAGCCTTTCACCTGAAACAGAAACATCTGGCTCAACACTGAAGTTACTGTTGGGCCTAAACTGAGCAATGGTTACTCATAACATCCCTCTTGTCCAGTCACAGTGAGTATTGACCTCAGTGACTACACATCAATTGTCAGCAGCAAGTCTATGTATTGCATTTTAGTTAGATGCAGCATCCATGTCCTCTCTGACCGCCACCAAACACTCAATCACACACATTCATATAGGTAGATTAAGTGTCTTGCCCAATGAAGCTGGAGAAGTTATCAAACTGGCAACCTTCCACCCTGCTCTACCCTCCCCACCTCCCCTTCCCCTAAATATACAGCATGTGGCCACAGAGCACAAAATACTGTTATGAAAACTAACCTGAGCAATTGCTACCCTGTTGTCTTCCCAGTCACTGGCCGCATTGAACTGACTAGACCTCAACCTTCTCCAAATCTTCTATCCAGGACAGGCTTTTGAGATGGGCTGTATTTTGTGTCACTATCAATCCTATTAATTACAAAAGGTCTATTCAGTTAGCCCTTAAAATGATGATGTTTACGACAATCATGTGCACGCATCAATCAGTTGTTTTGTCTTTTGCAGCCCCCTTACCAACAGATGGAAACCTCAGGCAGAGCTCCGGGGGTGTCTCTTTGAAGCCTCCCCCTTCCCACTTGCCCATTTGTCTTCCCCATCATGCCTCTCTCCCCCTCTCTCTTGCCTCCCGCCCGTTCCCTCGCCCCTGTGAGCGCTCACCAAGCAGAAAGACATTTTTGCTCGCACACAGTCAACCCCCCTAAACCAGGCTGCAGGCAGTGGAAGTCCTCCTCTGTTACTATGAAGAGACAATTCTAGGCTTGCGTTTGACACAATAACACAGAGAGGTGGTGAAGAAGCAAAGATGAGGTGTTCATATGAAAATTACAGCTTGCACAAGTGTAACATTTGTGTTTTTCTTCAGTTTTAGGAACTCAACGTAGTGTGTCTGCGAATATGAAACAGGGACATTCATGAAGTTGAAGGATACATTGTCTTGAACACAGTGGTTTTCAAACTGTGGTATGGGTGAGCTCTTTCCAGTGGTGCAGCGGTTCAATTTAGAGCCAGTTTTGTTCCTGTTTTAGGTTTGATCGGTGCACCACTTTGAGTCCTGCTTTAGACCTGGGTTAGTCTTAGGTTTAGTCTAAACAGAGACAAAAAAATGAAAATTGTCAGAATGCCGCATATGCGTAAGGAGGGGCTACATTGTTCTTGTTTCATAATTGCTCGTAAACACGGAAACGCAGAACCAGCATTTTGAAATTTTCCCACTCCGAGACCCGGTTTAAAAAATGTTTTCAGGCTCCCAAAATGCCGTCTACGTGACGGCTAAACGATAAAATACCTGCCAATGGCATAACACCGGGTCAGAGCAATCTCTGACTGACTAGAAAAATAGTTCAACGTACAGTCAAGCTCGCCATTGTAAATGAGAATTGGTTCTCAATTGGCTTACCAATTGGCTTACCTGGTTAAATAAAGGTTAAATAAAAAAATAAAAAGCTCTGCATAAGACTAGGACTACCTACTATTCAACACTGATCACTGAAAACATCAATAATCCCAGGTTTCTTTTGAAGATGACAGACAGCCACAGTTCGGTGCCACATTGTATACCTGCTTCACTTAGTGCTGATGACTTTCTTCAACTCTTATCCCACAATAAGAGATTAACTAGATCAAGTTATTCCTACTAGGAGGAAGCTAACATGGAGCTATCTTTGGAACCAGTTATGATGTTAGAGGGTTTTGCGCTGGTAGACCAGGCTGCATTAACCTCAGTTATCATGTCGTCTAAAGCATCTACTACTTTTAGATCCATTTTTAATTAGTAAAACTATAGTGAAGATCATAAACTCTTCTTTGGTTTGTGCCACAGTCCAGACATGTTATCTAACTATAGACAATATCAAACCTTCCTTTCATTTCTAAAGTTCTTGTAATCAACTTCCAGCTCATGTTAAAGAGGTAGACACAGTCTGTATATTTAAGATTAGATTTCCTTTATGAGAAAGCCAGGACAGCTAAAGAACAGGGTGGATCTCACAGTTCATTCTCAGGTTCTTTCTCAGGGATTGATGAGCTACGCTGCATTAGGAGCTACATGCTGGGGCAAGTATGGTACTCAGTCTCATCGGCTCAGGCTAAACCTCAATATGATCTGAATAATTGTGTTATCTGTAAGAGATGTCTCTACACTTCTATTCTTTTCACCCTGTATTATTGTCTCTCTCTGTCTCCTCACTTTTACATTTTTTAATTATATATTTTTTTACAGTTGGATTTCTCTTAGGTTCTACACTTTTTACATTGTTATTTTATATCTGTGAATAGTTCATTGCTATTCACATGTTGTCATGTCCCACATCCTCTTGGGGGAGTGGATATTGTTTTAGATGCCTGGCTGCTGTTAGACGTCCTGGTGATGACTTCAGCTGTCCCCGTCTATGGTCACTGATGGTGGACCTCTCCTAGACCCCTCGCCAACCTCCCAGCTTCAGATGCCTGGCTTGCTGTTAGACGTCCCAGTGGCTAGCTGGCCACCTCTGTGTTGGATGCAGCCTCTTAACCTGCTGCATCTCATTCATTCATCTGGACCCCCCCCCCTCTTCATCTGGATGCCCATCTCTCTCTGTTGTCTATGCATTGGTTTAGGCTCATTTAGGTCCAATGAATGATACTTGAAAAGAGAGACTTTATAGATGGTACTGTTGTGCACCTCTGGCTAAGACATCATAGTTATTGGATTCAGTTTAAGTACACAAACAGGTGGATGCGACTGGTTTCATTAAACATAGCGCTAGTTGAGGCTGTGCATGCTAATGACTGATCTGCTCCTCACAATACGCCTGATTGGACAGACAGCTGTGTGCTTCCTATCATCCGGTTACATTTAAGCAGGTGTTCAATGTGGCTTAGCTTATGGTACCACTTCAGATTTCTGGAAGACTTGATTGTTAATTTAGATTTATTGGTATTTAAAGTTTTGCCAGAAATACTCCCTAATTTTACTACAGTACATTTTAATTAGCTTACAAGGTGCACATTTCTCAGAAGAGAAATGCAGGACAGGACATCAGTGGTTGAAGCAGACGGTGATCAAGATTAGCATAGTGTCATTGAAGTCATTTTTAGATTTATTTAACATTTCATTAATTTCAGAGCGGTACACAGTAGATTTACCACCAATTCAGAAACTGGTGTCAGTCAATGTCAGTCTCAACACACAGTCCAGCCCCCCTAAACCAGGCTGCAGGCGGTGGAAGCCCTCCTCTGTTACCATGAAGAGTCCATTCTAGGCTTGTGTTAACATTGTGCTGACATTGCATAGTAACGCAGCCTTGATCAAAACTACTGCAAATCATAACCATAGGGGTAACTATTAGGACCTGATAAGCCTCTTAGCACAATTAGCATTAGCATCTCTGAATACAACAAAAAAATCCATCTAGCATTATTCCTTTCTCCTTCCTCTCTTCTCCTCTTCATAGGCACTTTCTTTTGTAGATACTTGCATCAGTGTTCTTCTCAGCCATTTTACAACAGGCCTAGTTAGCACAAGAGCTAATGTGTACTCAAGCATAACCAGACTTCCTCATTACTTCCTCATCTATGCAGTGGCCTAACCAAAAACAGACAAAGCTACATCAAGAGTCTATTTACTGGTGTTCTAATGGACAATAAGGTACATTTTGAGTAATATTTCAAAAATGCATTTTGTGATGATCCTCCCGAATACCTTTAACAAAATATATCAAACAAATATGCCTTCATTTTGCATTCAGCTCCTCTCTTTGGGTTTAGAAATGTTCTGCCTCTTTGATTCCTCCACAACTCTGTATAAGGCCTTCTCATAAAAACCATCTGACCATTAACCGTGAATAGAAATTTCTCAAGTGTCTCAGACAAAAAAGCACTTGAATCTTAATGCAAGGTTTCTTCTTTTAAAAATCTATATTATCAGTAACAGAAGTGAAGGCTTGGTGAAGGCTTAACTTCTGGAGTTAGAGTTGGACTATATAATTGTCCTCCTTTTATACTGTAAGGCCATGTGATCTGATCAATACATTGATTTTTACCTACTACCGTTTTACAATGGTGTTTGCCATTTGGCCAGCCTGCTGTCAAATCTGCTCCAGCGTGCAACCTGTCAGATAACACAGCTGAGCAAGACTTTCAGCCAAAAGAGCTGCACTTCTCAAACCAATTTTCTTTTTCTTCTACAAAGTTTCCACTAAGAATAGTCCAAGT
Source organism: Philypnodon macrostomus (assembly GCA_036025475.1). NCBI lineage: Eukaryota > Metazoa > Chordata > Actinopteri > Gobiiformes > Eleotridae > Philypnodon > Philypnodon macrostomus. The sequence goes on from JAVQKC010045486.1 coordinate 15,278, forward strand.
TGCCCAGTCTATTTTTAACCAGGTTAACATTTTTCATGTCACAATAGTGTTATAATCTATAAACCCTGTATACAGTGTATTTTTCTCTTTTTATTATTGTACTTTTTTATTATATGTTTATTATATTGTTACTTATCTGTACTAATATGTACTATTATTGCATGCTACTAGTACTTCATGAGTATCTTAGTGAGTACTTCATGAGTATCTTCATGAGTATCTTAGTGAGTCTAACGGTTCTTCCGATCCACAGCATTTTATTGCATTTTTTGACCCTGTGTTGAATGTGCATATGACAAATAAACTGAAACCTGAAACCTGTTCCAAATCCACACTTTTCATTTTGTAATATAAATAAACAATACAGTAACTCGTGGAAGCATTGCTACTTTACTGTCTGAAACATTTTGTGATTTTTTTTTTATTTAATAAATTTGTTTTAAATTTAAATTTTATTTACCCTTTTCATTTTGACAACATTGAATCATTAATTGAAAAGTCATTATCAACCATAATTGCAATCTTTAAAATGACTGCTGTTAATCTTTCAGCCAAAAGACCTGCACAGCTCGAATCAATTATTTAGATTTTAAATTTCCAAGAATCATCCCCGATGTGCTAAAGTAAGTGGGTCAGTCTACTTTTTAATATAACGGAAGTGAAGATAAAGTAGAGCAGCTTAAATGACTTGAAGGTTGACCTACACGTTTATGACAAAGAAGTTATTTTGATGAACATATGTGAATCTGAAGTCTTCTTGCTGCATGGGCACCTTTCCTTATACATGCTGACCCGTATGGTTTCTGATCATTCACACAGCCATGATTAAATTGCCTTGACTTTTAAAAGATGAAAAAGGACGGGAGGTAATTACGGTACCCGACAGCATGATTTAATATAGTGAATTATCAGTTCCAGGCTGGTACTGGGTTTTTGTACAGATGGATGGGTGAAATTAAAGAACAGTTCAAGAGTGTTGGAGTGTGTGGGTTTGTGATGAGTTCTGAAACAGATTTGACTGAGCATTAGAGAGGTTTTTTTAACATTGTGGATAAGAATGTTTTTCAAATTGAAGTCCAAACTAAGTTAACTATCAAAGTTGAACATTCTAATTGATGACTTTGTGTAAAATACTTGTACTTTCCTTCGGTAGTGTAACATATTTGAATACACGTACGAATCTGCTCAAGGTTGAGGAAGTGGGTGCAGACACTGAAAATGTTAAAAAAGAATTATTACTTAAATGGTGTCCTCATTTGACTTTGACTAAACTAGTTTCCTTTGTTTTGTTTTTTTACATTTATCTTATGTTTGAGCTAGTACTGAATGCTCTGTGATATTTTTCTTTCTGTAAGTATTTTCATTTACCTGTGAAATGTTCTATTGAATGCAGTGCTAAATCACAATTGACAACCATAATGGCAGTAGTTCAGTGTTAAAAAATGACTTTCAGGTGGGTGTATTATTATACAGTACTGTCAAAAAGTTGTAGGTAGATTTGAGGACACGCTGTTAGGTAAATTGCTTTTAAAAACTGAATCAAGCTAGTACAAAAGCATGCTATCAATACAATATATACCATTAATGCTTTTGCGCTAACTTGACAGCCCATTTATTTGTCTCTACTGTGTGGTTTTGTGGCTTTCTCTTTCTGTACAATGATAAAATCTCCAGATATGAAATGACACGAGATGCATTCAAGGTTATCACAAAATGAACAAATGATAAAAAGCCTGTCATTAGGAGTGGCAACAGTTCACAAGGTCTGCGGTAACGGGTCAAAGCACTTCCCAATACACTTAAATAGAAACACCCGTCCCACACAGACCCGATTTGATCCTAGTGGGCATGGTCGCCATCTGTGCTCATCACCCATCTTGGTTCCATTGTATTCCCAGTTCCCCCGTCTTAAAAAGTGGGTCTCAGAGTCGGGATCCCTGGAGCTGGGAGCAATACCATTCATCATCGACAATGTGGTGGTCAGCTTAGATGTGTGTGTTTCTGTGCCCTCATGTGATAGGATAACTTTGTAAAGGGGTAATCTAGTCCTGTCAGAGACCCCCCACACACACACACACACGCACACACGAACACACACATACTCCGAGGGTAAAGCTTCATTACGATCACCAGCTGGAAAGGCACCTCACTCCATCCATCACACCACCACGTTCTGGGAGAAGAGATAGAACACACAAGCACTGATTTCAACCCAGTCGCCAACACAGGTTACTACGACAACGGTGGTTCAGAAGGTAGAGCAGGCTGACCAGTTACAGGAAGGTGGCCCAATCTTCATTCTGTTCATCTGGTTTTTGAATGAATGTGTTAGTGTGAAGTTTGCCACAGGACAGTTATGGCTAAAATGCATATGTCGAAGTAAGTAGATTTCAGGTGATCCACTTAAAATAAAAGTAAATCACTACATTTGATGCTGTTTTGCTGTTATTTGGTCACAATTGTGGACTAAAATGAGTCAAATGAGAAAAATGGATTCACGCATAATATGATAGAATAAAGGCACAACCAGGATTAAACCACGTCTAAAAAAGACTATAATAATACTAATAGAAATAAGAACAATAACAGGAATATACACCACGCAGAAGTAGATAAGTGGGGAAAAATTAAGTTTTCCTTCAAAGACTTCTGTCCACAGACAGTAACCTCATGCATGTTTGAGGGTGATTGGTAAAAAATCCTATTGAATGGTCCATTACTTGTTTGTGCTTCTTTCCGTTCATAGACCCAGGTTACACACAGTACATTGATGACATGATACCTCTTTCATTTCACATGCAAGAACATGGCAACAATTTTCACGTTGTAAATGATAATGTGTTTTTCATGTATCCAGCCCTGAAACCACACAAAGTACTTTTTAATCTGAAATCTCACCTTTTTCCATTTGTATGTGGTAACCAAATTAGCGATGTGTTTGGGGGTCGTTCTGACTCATGTCTTCAATGTGAGTAATTGAGAGAGGTTCATCTTTTTTTTCCCTTTGAAAGTGAATCTAAAAACTGGTAAATTACATGTGAATACCAGGCAAAAAAAAAAGCCTAGAGGAAAATTTTATATGAAGAAGATGAATGAGCGCGATGACACAATCTATATGTAAATCGATATGTAGCGTGTCTTTACAAGTGGTGTGACAGTTGTGTTTTTTACTTGGGAAAAATGGGTTGGCAATGAAGCATGGGATCAGGTTCGTAGTTAGGTTTGTATTCATTATTTTTTTTATTCATCACCAGGAATACAGATAAGCATAACCCAAAAACAGGGACTAAATCAGGGCCAAACCAGAGCAAATTAAGGTCTAAACCAGATCTGAAACCAAGATATCCTGTTTTATTTTATATACTATAACTTAGATTTAATCCTACAGATGGCTCTACCTGTGATTATGTTTTTCCCTTTCAACTTTAACCCATTAGTGGCTCTAACTTTAAGTGATGTTTCGGTTCATGTTCCAGGCTTCGTCCATAATCACTGGGGCTTTGATGAAAAGGATTTGAAAGCACCTACACATACACACACACACACTCACACATGCACACACGCACACACATACACGTCAAAGTGTCTAGCTAGCCCAATGACACCAAAACACTATGGTCTCACTTGGTGAACCATTTTGCCATTCATTTAGCATACACTGGCCTTTCATGTGCACCGTGTCTCCCACGATGCATCAGTGCTGTGACGGAGGCAGATGCTTCTAGCAACACTGACCCCAGATTGATTTCTTTCTATCAAAAAAGTACATTTTCCACATTCAATAAGCCTTTCATCTTGGCCACCATGACAGTAATGGCAGAATGTTTTATCTTCATTATGTGTCTTTTTAGAGGGCACTGTGGGTGAGAGTGCAAACAGCATGATACACTGTCAGTTCTGCATGGCCAAAAACTGCACCAAGCCTCATCTGTCCCGCTGGGCTGCCCTTTCATTTCTGCAGATTCAACACAAAGAAGGGTCTCCTATCCAGATATTTCCATTTGATGTGAGCAGAGGTGGCTAGTACCATTTACTCAGTACCATTTACTCACATTTACATTAATTTGAGTAACTTTTTAAATAAATTGTACTCCCTAGAGCAGCTTTACTGCACAATACGTTTTATTTTTAATTGAATAATCATATTTTGAAGTAACTGTACTCTTACTTGACTAAGAGTAAGAGTACTTTTACCACCTCTGTGTGTCATGTAAGAACAGCTTTATGTGAAAAATGTGATGATGTGGAAATTCTGTTCCTTGTGCCTTTTGAAAATATCAAAATTTGTTTATTATCTTTTTTATTTTATTTTTTTGCCAGATTACCACAGAATTAAACAGATAATCAAACAGTTACTCAGGACTTGAGTAGTTTTTTCACAAGGGTACTTCTCTACTCTTAGTCGAGCAATTATGTGATATGAGTACTTTTTACTTGAGTAACATTATTTGAAAAGTAATGGTACTCTTACTTGAGTAAAATTATTGGATACTCTACCAACCTCTGAATGTCAGACAACTAGAATTAAACAAATCAAAATGAGCCTCTCCTTTTAAAGGGGTAATACTATAAATGCTGTAAGATCAACTCAACTAAACATGGGAATGACTTTACCTTTGACTGTTGTTTCATACATACATTCATATTTATTGATAAAAATTATACATTTAAATCTAAATCACTGTTGATACACACTTATTGTGAACACCCTACCTCATCACAATTAATATATGTAAATCCATGATGTAAAAGATAACCATATTATCAGGATGCACTGTCTCTAAAAGTTATAGAGCAGACGCCCCGCAGCCTCGCACCCATCTGCCTCTGTTAGTGCCAGACCAGGCATCCTCCCTGCGGGACCACCCCTCAACTGAGGATGAACTACCCATGTGTGTGAACACCCTGCAGTGACTGTTCCTTGGATTGCTATGTTCCAAACACATGCATCTGTAAACCACAATGCCGTGGGAAGAGCTTTGAGCAAACCCGGGCATAAACCATTGGGAATAGGATCAGTAGAGGGTTTTCAGGGAACGCGTGTGCAAAGCTGTCACATGGATTCGTGTCCATCATGGCAGCACTTGGCCTCAGGGGTCACGACAGAAGATCAGAACAGAGTTTCTACAAAGGAGTAGCACATCCACTGCACTGCAACCAAGTAACTCACTTTGAAACTGGAGCAGTGACAGTGACGTGATGTGTGTCTATATGTGCCATGGGTTTTTGTAGCATGCCACAACAGGCTTTCAGTTTAACATGGGCTTGTTTAAAGATGTTCTGGTGGGAAATAATTGCAATCACTTTGTAAATTAATACATTTTATCAACATTAGCAAAATAATCCTCTTCACTTTCAAGCGCGTGCTTGAGAGAAGATGTTTTCAAGTGTCTTAAGATGTGCATTGCTGTAAATTGTAAATAGAGCTAAAATGTTTTTTCTATTCACAAGTATTATTGAAGAGCAGTCATTGGCCACTTTCTAAGGTAAATATGTACCTGCTTTTGAGCTCAAATAACTAAGTCTATCGCATAGCATTAGGTCTATTGATTTAGTCTTGCCCATATGTTCAAGACAAACCTGGTGAACAGAATGAATAGGAAAGGTTGAAGTGACCTGGTGTACACTTTATTGATCTCTTTAGAGAAATTCATCCTCTGCTTTTGACCCATCCTTCAATGACGCTGGAGCAACCTGCTGTCGGTGCCAGGACTATTATGATGATTTGGTGGGATTTCCACATACAACCATATTTAGGGGTGAGAATGAACATTTTTGAATGTACAATATCCAGTGAGTGGCAGTACTATGAGCAAAAACGCCTTGTTGATGCCGGAGGTCAGAGATTACTTTGAGAGGCAACATTATATAAGGCTCAGATGATTACATCAAGGCTACAGAAGACCATATAGGAACTTAATGTTATATGAGTGCTATTTTTTTTTAAATTCATTAGTATGTGAGTTGCGTTAACTAAAAACACAATGGTATATTAGTCAGAAATAGATTTGAAGTACATAGACATGAGTTCAGACAAAAGTCCAGCGCCAACACAGCTCCAATAGACATAAGTGCAACTGGTGTCCACATACACAAGGCTTTGTGATATGCTACTTACACAAGTCACACTTCATCTCATTCATTCTTATTGGTTCCATCTCACATACACTTATTATACAGTGAGCCATGAATTGTTATTTTTTTTATTGTCAACATAGCTTTCAAAAATTGTGAAGGTCATCTCATCTTGAGCGCGGCACACTGGCGACAAAAAATGCCTAATACTCTTTCTATTGTCTAATGCAATCACTGCCACAACAATAGCCAACAAATAATAGACAAAAATAACACAAAAAAACTCAATGACTTTCTTTTTGATTGACGTTCCCCATTTACTTGCAATAACGCCATAGCTAGATGCAACACTAGCGGGAACAATATACAGGGTTGAGCCCCTATGAAAGGAAGCAGCACTATAAACAAGACTCCAGTTCAAGGCTGTCTTTTCTCCAGAGACTGTACAACCCCCTGCTCAGTCTATGTCTGTGGATGCTTTAGATGAAGGGAAAAAAAAAAAGACTTTTTCCTTTCTCATCATCTCTGGCTGCCTTGTATTTATTTGTACTTATCTTTAACATAAATGATGATGAAATAAATTGATGACAACATGAAAGAGGAGAAAGTTGTAAACACTTGACACTGTACTCCCACTGAAATGTCTTGTACATATGTAGCGCTCCAGCTCGTTCTTGAGCGCAGATGACAGGAAGATGAGAGAAGACAGACACAACAGTTGCATCATGATTGTAACATCTGAGACATTTATGATTTATTTATGGCTCTTATTTGTTACTGGGGTAAATATGTTTGTGCTAACAGAAAGGAATTGCTATTGCTGGAGGGGAAAAATATGTAAGATTAATCGAAGGGATTGAGCCAAACAAGGAAAATGCACTGTCTGGCCACTTCATTAGGTATGCAACTGATAGTTAACACAAATTAGAGACATTGCAGCAAAGCAATGAATTTAGTGAGACGCGCTGACCACTACCCCGTCTCTAGGAGAATGGACCCCAACAAAGAAAATATCCAGTGAGCACCAGTTCTGTAGGCAAAAATGCCACACTGGCTCAAGATTATAGAACAGCTACAGTTTCTCAAATAACCCATATTACACTCAAGCTTTGTAGACGACCATCTCTGAACGCACAATAATGTCAAACCATGAAGCTGATGAGCTACAGCAGAAGACAACCACACTGGGTCATATTATTAGGTACATGGTCTACCTAATAAAGTGACCTGGGAGTGTATGAAATGGAATCAATTTGTCTGTGATTGATTTAAGTAGTTAGACTGTTAATGCAGGGTTCGAGGAGGAACACTACACAGAAAATGGATCAAAATGCACCATAATGTGTGCAAATGAATGAGTAAACACCCACGTGAACCACTGCAGGCAGGCTCTGTATATGGTATTAATGGCTCTGCTTTTTATTCCTGTGAGGCAGAAACACTGAGCTTTCAGCTTTTAATTGCGTGACTCACTCAGCTGACTGTGGGTGAGCTAACACTCGCACCATACAGGTGAAAAGTGAATTAAACCAAAAGAATGTTTGGATGTAAAAAAAATACAGTAGACAGTGCCCACATTTTAGAGATCTGAATATTATACAGATTCAGACAAAATATGACTTAATTAATGCAAATTAGCCATGTGTTCATCTGTTTTGATTTGGCACAGCCTTTTAGCTGTCATCCTCTATACATCAATGGCTTATAAGACTCTTGTGCTTTGTATTAAATAGTATGTACACAGACAATAGCCTAGTGCCTTGTTGTACTGTGTCCTTGCGTACATCCAGTGTGACATACTATACATGCCTCACAAGCGCCTTTTATAGGTATAAAGAATATAACAAAACTAAATAGCAGGAATGAAAATCCTTAAAACTGTGCTATGAGCATAGTTAGAGGCCATTTACACAATAACTAGTTTTCCCAATGTACAATACATCCTGCTGTTTGTTGGCCTTTGGTGTACACAGGGACAGAATTCTCGCTTGACAAAAACACAATCTTTTAAGTCCAGCCCAAGAAATTTTGTTGCCACTATTGTTTGATTGTCATCTAGACTTGTGAATTAACAGTGAAACTGCCATCATGTGTCTAATCATGGATTGCTAGTTTATTTATTTAAAAGGGACAATGCACATTATTAAACACCAGTACCAAAATACATGTGTAAATGCGCCGAAGTTAGCGTACAGCTAATTTTTATTCGTAGTCCCCAAGTTAGCATGTTAGGTGCATTTAGCAAGAATAACCACAGTGGCCAAGTTCAAGTTTTTGTATTTAAATAAATAGACATAGAAATCCTATCTCCTATATTACTTTTGAAGATGAGGTGATGAGTATCAGATCATTAAAAAAATAATAATAATAATACATTTAAAAAAAATATGTAAAGCGCTTTGGGTGTCTTGAAAAGCGCTATATTAATGGAAGTTAATAATAATAATAATAATAATAAAGGAAGTGCAAAGAAATGACAAAACAACAAAACTGACCCTGAAATAATGACCTGTTGATTTTTTATTTCCTAATCCAAGATCATTCAGAAGGGATATCTCCAATGAGGACATATCAAACTTTTGCGAACAAGTACTGCATCCTCAATAATTGGGCTAAGCCTCCCTTTAGTTTATTTGTATCGATGTGGGAACTTTTCAGCAGATGAGAAATATTGACATCAACATTCAATAGAAATGATTTAAACCCAAGGCAGAAAGAATCCGTCTGAATAATTTCAAAGTTACAGAACGGTACAAAGTGTTAACCTCTACTTTTGTTACAAACCAGTGACCTTTGCCTAATGATGATCACAGCTCATTAAATGAAACGCGTATGGGAAATGATTATGTATTTGGTAATTATCTCATCACACCTTCTTATCACCTCCCTCTTTTGTTTTGTTGGCTCCGTTAATAGTCTGCAGCCAATGGCGGCAATTAAAGCTTAGTATTTATGAAGCACTTGCACACGCTGGCTATATGTGTGTGTGCCTGTAAAGTAGGCTTCTTATTCCTATTCATGCAATATTTGTCAACGTGCCTCTGTAAGTCAATGAACGGCGCCTCTTCATTTTCTATTCCGTGTGTTTCTTTTTGAAAAATAGTCGAGCACTTTCTGTTTTAATGATGGTCGGGGAGAGAAGTTTTTTATCTCATCAAAAGTTGAAAGTTAAGTGACAAAGAGGCAGAAACAGCCCTGGATGCCTGAGTATGAAAGAGGGTTTGAAGAATGTAAACACAATTAGTTGAAGTGATGAATTAATGTGGGCCACGGTCTAATTATGTGAACACAGTACAATGGTACACTGATGCTCAAACAATGAGAGCCTGAGTATGAGTATGATTCTAAGTGATTCCTACACTATTGTTTGGGGAAATGATAATGGGGTGGCCAATCAAGTCACAAAAAAAATACACCCAATGCATGTCAGCTCAATATCTTAACATAAAAATACTTGTTAGTCTTGATTATATACATCTTTGGGCATCAAGTGGTGGAGTTTTGAGTAAGTAAAAGTTGTAAGTTTTCTTCAGCGTCTGTATCTTGAAACTTTATGAACTGGTAAAATTAGAGCACAAATAAACCAAATTTAGCAAGACATGTTTATGCCCGAGGTGTTGCTGTTTAGTAAAAACGAGTGAGTCGGCTTTTAAAAAGCCATTTTAATGCTTCTTTATTTGAACAGCTTCTGACACTCATGTTAGTTTGAGGTATGTGGCAGCTAGCACCTCTGCCATGAAATAGTCAGAATGCCCATACCATCCATCCAGCCATCCTCTTCCGCTTATCCGGGGCCGGGTCGCGGAGGCAGCAGTCTAAGCAGGGACGCCCAGACTTTCCTCTCCCCAGACACTTCCTCCAGCTCTTTCGGAGGAATCCCGAGGCGTTCCCAGGCCAGCCAAGAGACATGGTCCCTCCAGCGTGTCCTGGGTCTTCCATGGGACCTCCTTCCGGTGGGACATGGCTGAAACACCTCCCAGGGGAGGCGTCCAGGTGGCATCCGAAACAGATGCCACTACTACAGCTACTTCAGCTGACTCCTCTTGATGTGGAGGAGCAGCGGCTCTACTCCGAGCTCCTCCCGAGTGACTGAGCTCCTCACCCTATCTCTAAGGGAGCGCCCAGCCACCCGTCGGACAAAAAACTAATTTCGGCCGCTTGCATCCGAGAATGCCCA